>JADWOT020000010.1:3526181-3767656 GCA_036345935.2 Taenia hydatigena
TCCACTCCCAGCTTGGAATTGCTGTACAAACATTTACGATGTCAACAACACCAAGGTATTCGCACAACACTTCAACCAACTCTTGACAAAGGTCCGTGATCTTCTTATTTTGCGATTTTGCCTGGCAAATGCAATCATCAATTAAGTGGGAGCTAAAAATATTCAAGAATGTGAATGAGCCGTTGATTACATTATGCTTAATGACATACAAGAGTGGAAGACACCTAGCCGCTGGTTTACAGTTAAACTGAGATAAAACACCGTTTTTAGAATACCAGATGGGCTCAACTTACTTCCAGCTCCATATTATAATTTCTGAAGCACGCTTTGTGACTCTCGTAGCGTGAGTGAAGTAGGACTGCAAATGCTAATCTACTTTGAGAGCATTATTTACGTGCAGTCCTAAGTGTAATCACATCAACCTACGGATGCGAATTCACTCTACTTCATTGAAAGAAATATATTTGAATTTCCTCAAATCTTTTTGTATATGAAAGGTCCGCGATAGTTTGAGCGAGATGGCTTCGTTAAAACATAATTGGTCATGTTTGGATTATTAGCTGGCAGCGAAATGTGTTACACGGAAAGATATTTATCTCGATTTTGATATGAATCGATACACTGTTGGCCAATGCAAAGGCTGGTTCTCCCGGACAATAGTGATTCTCAATGGAATTTACAGCCTAACGATATCCCATATTAAAAGAGCATTCCAGTCTTACAACAAGTTATGATTGCGGTGATGGCCTGCAAGTTTCTCGGTCTGTAAATCCGTTGTCCGTGCTGGAAGATACCCTAGCCAGGGTAGTATTGCCACAAAGAGTAGTTGAATTTGGCGTCAAGTATCCCCTTAATTTGCTTGAAAACCTGAAGACCAGTGCAGATGTCGCACATGTGCTTTCTTCCGCCGTAAACTACGTTTTAATGGGTGACGTCAAATGTTGACTGAGAAAAAAGGAAAATCGTAAACTACATCCCGCAACTATCATTATTCTTACTTGATCCATTCGGACTCTTGGTGCGAAACGAAATGATGTCACTTTTCATCCACAGCATCAAAATCTGTGCTCTAGTCGTCCCTTTTCACTCTTGCGTTTGATTCCCACAAGATTAAGTACACATTCTTGCGTTGCACAAGTTTCGCGTCACATCTCTGTAGCCCTTAATGCCATCTTAACACCATCTTTCAATTTGATGCAGATTGATTTAACATGGACGATAACTTATGTTGACCTTACGGAGCAAAACTTACTCTAACTAGTAAGACAGAATTTTATTAGTAAATTTGGACAGATTAAATTACTTCTGCCGTACAGATCCATCATCTTCATAAATGGTTTGAAAATTCCTTTGGTTTTTTTACTGCAGGATGAGCATTTGGAAATACGACTTAGTTCACCTACTCGTTGAGCTGCACTTAAGTGGTGCTTGAAAGGCTGCTTAAGCAATGTCCCCCACCCATTCCTAGCCAGCCTTCGCTACAAGGGATTAAATAGGTCAGCCAGGGTTCGTGATATGGACTAATTGACAAATTGCATCGCCTAACATGAAACTAACACTGCCTCTTGCTCAACTCAAGCTTAAATACAGCATGTGCATTTTTATATGACCTCATCATCTACATTAATAAATCCCAAGATTCCTCTTATAATTAAGACCGGAGTTTTAGGCAGTGTCGAACAAGTCCTTTGAACAAACACTGGGAGCAATACTTACTGATGGCGTGAAATAGAAGATGGGAAAAGGAGTGGACTTCCTTACGAACTTGTAAAAGATTCGTATCTCGTGATGGCATTAGTGACTAGGTGGATGTAATGCGTCGAGGAGGCTTTAAAATAGATTATCAATCGTAGGATGCATTTGAATGCGGTTGACAAGATGTTATTTGGATGCAAATGCAAGCCCTTGAAACTCATTTGACATCAGCGCTAAGAAAATTACTCTACTCAACAAAGCGGCCTAATTAAATAATTGGATTGCAATTGACGCAAGTTGCATCACTTTGATCTTCCCTAAATGATCCCCTTTCTGTCTGCAATTTCCAAATTTCATCATGGCATCACAAAATGCATCCCGCTAGCCAAAATTTGTCCACTCGTACAAGCGCATAGCAGAACTTTAAGAAAACGAATTCCGTAACATGTGCTGGCATGGGATAAGGCTCAAATCAGTAATGTTCTTACGTACACTTATATCGCGAAACCAAATTTGTTAAACGAATTTCATTCCCATGAAAATGATTGACCTCTACAAATTACACTGAAAATAATTTATTCTCGCCCACAGTCATGCAGAATAATTCATCAAATGAAACACTTTTATACTCAGAGTCATATGGCATGAGCAAATTTTCCTAGTGCTTTGCATCCACACGCCTAGTCATATGGCAGAATCAACCCTGACCAAATGATCTATCCACAAGAGCATTCATGTTGCGAGTCCAATTTTTCCAAAAAAATAATCCAGAAGTAGTTTCTTGTAGCAAACTCGTTTTACCAAGCAAAAGCTCGCCCGCGCATACATTCATGTGGTAGATAGTTACCAAGCGGAATTCGCTTACTTGATTATTCATATGACCAAATCTACATCTGCAATCACATAGCAAAATAGGTTAAAGTGGGCGGAAACCGAAATTAACTTTAGAAAGCAAACAAACTTATAAGTACGCGCACAGAAGGAATAGTTATTCTAAACTGAATTTAGTTGCACGTATGAAAATCAATCTCGAGCGAATATCATCACCACGTGCAGTTTTGTTGCAAATCTATTATCTCTGCCCAGAATTTCTACACATACATTCACATGTAGATGAAGTCTGTTTCACTGAACAAATGAGCAAGTCTAAATCAGTGAAATTAATCAGCATACATGGCTGAATAAATATATACATTTCAGTAAACGATGTCCGGCTACACTTAAAATCTAATGGCAATGTCTATTTTCATGCGTGAATTTGCATGGACAATTCAAAGTCACACAGCGAAATGTATCCACATGCTCTGTCGCATAAAAAAAGTGAAATCATTCAGCAAGCACCATCAAACGTTCAGCCACGCAGCAAAGAAATCAATGCTGGCGTACGTTGTTTGTGCCTTTAGTTGCTAAAACAGTTTACTAGTTGAAAGTGTTACAACGCGCTGAATCATAATAATTACTTTAACATTACCATTCATTTAGCGCATAATGTGATGCACGTCTTAGCTATGCTGATGGAAAACTCTACCCAGTGACTACAAATAAGCCAAGATATTTTTCTTATAAAGAAATTTAAAGGCAAAGAAAATTTTCTGCCAGCTGCACTTAACTTGCTGTTTTTGAGTGGAAATATCATCAAAGCATGCACCTCACTGCGACAATATTTCTGCAAGGCAATGAGCAATAGCAAGAAGCCATAAGAAAGATGCGTTCATTTTAGTACAGTAAGAGCGCATATCGAATCAAGGTCCTCTGTCTCCAGGCTACTGGCTCACATCGGTTATGTTCCACAAATGCATGAGCAAATAAAATTCATTTCATGAAAATGGTCGAGCCAAATGAGTGTGCCCGTCAATAAATTTATTGACAGGCACACTCTGTCTTCATAAATACGTGTGACAAAACGTAGTTTTGCAGATGTATTTACCATTGGAGTGTAAGCATGGACGACTTTCCCGTCGTAAAATTAGTTCTAACGCATGAAAGTAGGTCCTAACTCATTCGATTAGCAAACCGATTTTGTAACCAGAGGCATAAATACAATATGCTAGCACTGATTACTTTTCTATGCAAATGAACATTTGATAATAGTCACAAAATGAACACGCTCTTGGTATGCGACAGCGCACGTGACTAAACTTAAATTATCCACAAGAATGCACACATTAACATTGATTTGGCTACAGGAATGTAAGTTTGGTTGGACATTTCCTTCTTTTTAAAAGTGAAAATAGCATCGGGATTTTGTAGAGAAGGCATAGAGGGCAAAAGACCCGGTATGCTGCTTTTTGTTGGGTCGGATAGAATAGGTGTGTTTTTTTGCAGTGTTTGCTAGATGCGGAACACTGCATATCAAGGATTTTAGAAAATTAACTATTGTGGGCGCTGTTTAAACTAATTTGTCTATGAGCATCTTATGTGTTCTAATTTCGCATGCTATCCCTTAACTGTGGAAGCTTATACATCGAACGCACAGGATACTATCGAATTGCACAAAAGTGTTTTAGCATTCTGGTCGAAGTAGAAATGTATACACTGCGGGTGAGATTGGCATGCAATATCAGCGTTTTGAAGGTTGTAAACGATGCTTGGTCACTGAAATTCGAGAGGAACGATCCAAGGTCAGGACACGAAGGGGTTGAAGTGTAAGAAAGTTGGAATTTATAAATGTACAAAAATAGAGGTGCTCAATGTTTTGCACAAAGTCTTATTTGCAGTTACAAAGGCATAGAAAAGGTGTTGAAGCAGAGAGACGTAGCCTCCGTTTCTTTGATTGGCAGTTCCACCAAGGATACGGTAGACGAGAGAAGGCTACGCAAAGCACTTATTATCAACCCAGAAGACACGATTGGGTTTCTCGATGAGATCAAGATTGGTGCGTGGTTTGTTATTCATCACATTTCCTTTAACAAATTATGCAAGTTTTTAACTATATTCTCAAGTATTTACATTAGAAGACGCTCATGAACAACCGTTTCCAAATGAACTGCATGCTCGATGGAGAGGTTATCAAACGCAGTTAGAATGCTTCGTGGATTTGTTTTGAACGCACCTATTATTTGAAGCCATGCAAGTTAAATGCTATCAATTCTGTCTCATATGAAGAGCAAAAATGTGACAGTAAGTAGATTATTAACTGCTCTAAAGGACAATCTAACCCATTCTGTGATTTACTTGATGCGATGTTCAATTTTGCTATGAATGGTAATGGAAAAGGCTGAGAGTGGATACGAATGTAGTGTGTGCAATGAAGAGCACAATGAATTGGAGCGAATGCAGCAAAATCTCTCACGTCAAGGGAATTGCAAGTTCTACTCGTGCATGCGATATTTCAATGGCTATAAAACACTTTTGAAAATTAGGCGTCATAGAAAGACGCACGTGGTTAGGGCTGGATTGCATTCCGTAAAATCAGTTGTGCAACACATAATGCGCTTTCATTCCAATGTAGATGAAAATGCGCCCCGACATCAAATCCGAGATTTTTGGATTAAATCCAAGAATTCCAAGAACTCAGAGTCTTCTTGTTCCCTCGTGCTAAAGAGACGCAAGAGTGCTCTACTAAATAGTGGTGCAGAAAAATAATGCTGCTTTATCTGTCAGTCTAATTTTGACGACTGCGATTGCAACATTCCACATGAAACAGGATCGACCAATTGGACACGGTTTTATTGTGCGGCTGCGCCTTCGTCTCTTGAGGACTCCATTTGGTCTTAAGAAGAAAAGCTATTCATTTTGTTCTGCGACTCAGTAAAATCCTAGCACAGAATTCTAGAAGATAACCTTGTCTTGGTGCTACCGATTATATAGTAAAAGACTAACCTAGTCGTCATTCATAGTCGAGAATCGTAGGCTTGATTATGTGTGACCAGCAGCGAGCAAGCTTAAAATATAATGAGATGCATTTTTCCCGCGTCTTTTTGCCAAACTTCTTAAAACAAAATATGTTCTGTCTGGATGTTGTACTGCGGCATCATAGTTGACAGACGCCGTGCAGAAGTAGTAAAAACCTCCATGGCCCTAAAACCGAATGAAGTTTAGCTTGTGGGACAGATAAATCCAAATCTTATCCACCAATGTCAATCGGATGTTAATGGTGTGAGTAGCTGAAGTGACGCGGAAGAGAAACGATGGAGGCTGGGGAAACGAAATCTCATGCATGTATCCAGCGCTAAAAGATGAAACGCAAAATCGATCGTAAAGTGCCAGACAAACATCTAGGTACAGATGCTGGAGTCGCGAGAAGTTTGGCTCTAGCTTATAACACTACACGGTTATGAAGTCAAGGATGTTGCTCATGTTTGTGACTTATGCAATTTATTCTGAATGTAGCTTATTAGTGCCATTTGACACATGAATAGAAGTGTTCTAAAGACTGCCATGCAAAAACACAAAGTATAAATGAATAATGTAGAGAAACTCCATAATAATCAGGCACAATATTAATGGAGGAAAAAAATCGACTCTGTTTGAATTTGTTAACGAACCCGCATAGCCAACATTGAAACACTGAAGGGGATCCCAGCGCAAGCTAGCGCACAAGTATCTTACCATTTATTAAGCAGTTTCAAGCAATAAATGAGACTGATAGCACTATTTGTGCGTTCAAGGCAAGAGAGAAGTCGGCTAGCACCATACCTTTGTGACATATGGAGACTTCTTCACAAGCGTCGATGTAAGCATAACCTTGGTGGTGGCCGCTGTTTACCACCAGTGTTGCAATCATTCCCATGGCTGCGCACACGGCGACCGCCATTGCGGCTTCTGTTCTTACGACTACTCACACGGCGACCAACAATGCCTACTTCTGTCCATATTATGAACCCTTCTCAAACTCTCCCCACGGTGCCCACTTCTCCGGATACGAACATGGCCAACCTCCCCATACCATTTCCTTGTCTCTGCTTTCCTTGATATTGACTTGCGTGCTGAGGTGTGCCTACTTGTATACCAGTCGCCTTGCCTCCGATTTCCCCACGTGACCCTCATGCTCATTGTACTTTTAGCTCTACACTAATGCTTGCCGATCTTCAGCGGTGTTCTTGTGATATTTACTCTTTCAGACGATGTGTTAGGCGATGTCTAGCCTTTGAATGCATGCGGCTGTCGTAGCATAACATTTTCCACTTCAGTGTTAAACTGATGAGAAATCCAGCAATTCTCTCTAAACAATTAGTGGCCTTGCCAATGCAGAGCTCGTAGAACACAGACTGGCATGGAACTGTGCCGAACCGCTAAATCGATTCAATTATGTTAAAAGAACTTAAATTATGTATTGCTGTTATTGTACGAGCATATAAGATAATGCTGGAGACGTCGACGGAAATGTTTGAAATGCATCATAGATAAATAAGACAGGCGATGACCAAGGCCTGCTAGCCCTACTTACCGGTAGGAATTGTCACAGGACTAGTGTTGCTTCATACTTAAAGCAGTCCACACACGCCCGAGGTAAGTAAAGAATCCCGGCAATGATATTTAAAGGTCAGGTAGCGATTTTATTTGCCACTACCAGAAGTCGTGAAATTTCGACGAGTGGCGATCTTTTCGAAATGCTTTTCTTTTTTTGGTGACTATGTGCTCACAAGGCCTTGACCGAAAACCATTCCCACTGTCAGTGATCTCGCCATTAATTGACCATCAGTCCTGTACACACATGTTTAATACCAGCCTTAGTCGCGCTCATCAATGACAAATGACGGATGTAATAAAAAATTACAAAATATTCCCATACTTAACTCATTAAACGCTTTTAAGTGATTCGAAGTCGTGCTGACATTATCGCACTGTTTATTGATTGCATGGTTAATCCATCCGATCACGCAGATGCAGGACTGGAGAAACCAATGACAAACTAATAAGAGCTTAACTGTCACGGAAAGTTGATTTTGAAAATAAGGGCTCCTAGTACTTTCACAAGAAGCGCACTGATATGAATAGGCAACTAACCCATTCTCTGAATTTCCACGAAGTGTCATGTAGTGAGTGCGCAACTAGCTGACACTGCCTTGCCATTCTAACTTTTGTACAGCTTTTCAAATTGCAAATAGGATGCCTGTAATAAGGCGTTTCTGAGGTGGCGCACTCACAAATGGCATCGCGTTTATGCGATCAACTCCACAAGCCGGTAGTAATCGACACACGTCTGAATCCTATCGGACCCTCTACTTTGAGATTTTATTAAAAAGACCGAGGCCAGTGAGGTACGACCATATGATAAATGCCTCATGTGATGGACTCAGCACAGATGTATGAATTAGGTGCGATTTAGAAAAAGAGAAACTTTTCCAGACGTTTCTTATCGAGGTATTCGTCTTACCTCTATGCTGCGCGTGCGTGCTCGTGCCTGCTAACACGACGCTAACTTCTGTTCTAGCTTTCTATGAGCGCATTGCTGTCATTGTTTGGCTGGTCCTACAGGGGCCTAAAAATGATGCAGATTAAGCGAATCTGGTAGTTCGGTTACGACTGCAGGCCCACTGTTCGGTGGCGCATTACACTGCAAGCGGCTGGTCTGGGTCGATACGACAGGGGTAGAAACAAAGCTCTATCATAAAATAGGCTAATCTAGTAATGGTACATAGCCGAGGACTTTAGCTGCGTCATGGTAACCGAGAGTAAGTGTTATGGACAGGCCAGAGATACATAACAATCCTGTACCCTAGATTACGAAATTTTTGGAAGCTCGGGGTAATTTTATTTGGTTGTTGTGTTTTGAAATAGCAATTGACTACCTCATTTCTCTGCAAGGTGCCGGCCGTTTGCTGTAAAGCAGTGCACTGATTTAGTCTGTAACATGTGGGGCCACCAGTACCACGTCTTGGTAATACCGAAAATACTAGGCCGCTCAATTACTAATGAAAGCGGGGAGCACAGATATCAGTGTTCTCACCAGTGGACAAGTGTGCAACACTGTAATATCATCGACCGATCCATGAACCAACATCTTAGCCAGATAACTGACACAGTTTCCGCACAACAGGTGGACTGGAGCGTGACTGCACCATCGGCTTGAGCTCAGTTTATAGTCACTCGCTCTCATTCTTAAGATTTTATGCCAACAATTCGGCAATATTTAAATTTGCTTTCATGCCCAAAGCTTGATGAGATTCAACAACATCTACTATCCCTACGTCTGGAACATTCAACGCAGCGGCATCAGGTCGTGCAGACGACATGTGAGGAAACAGCATAACGTTAGAAATGCTGACCAAGCCACAACGAACATGCTCGGCGTTGGCGGTGCTCAGTTTCTCGCACATAGCGAGGCACCATTTGTAAAAGTAGCCATCAAAAATAAAGATCGTTGCTGTAACACTACCGGCAAATCGTTGTGGCCTAATTCTTGCTTAGCGGTGAATGCACCATTGATGCAATCGAAGGAAATAAAAGGATGATCATTCCTCCTCTGTTGGCAGTGTAAAGTATACCTTCTTGTGTGGTCAGTCCATCTGCTTCAACTTCTGCCTCTGCTAGATGCCGATTTATCGCTTCCTTAATGCTTTTTTCAAGACTTATTTTTACCTGCTGCTAATTCTCACTCTTGATCTCCTTCCCCTTTCCATTGCTCTGGCTAACCTCATTCAAGTCCTTATTTTCTTGCCTTCTCACCACCGACACCAGAGCTAATCGTCATGGATCGTAGAAAAATTTAAAGTCTCTGAGATATCCACATAGAGGTAGCAAAGCTATCATCGCTTGGTTATTTACATTCGTAGGTGCCCCATTTGTGAATTGTCTGACATATTTGAGTGAGGTGATCACCAAAATTATTTAGTGTTTTATGTAAAGCTTTGAATTATAAACTAAGTTTGTTTGCATTGCCATTAAACGGAGCGTCAACATTTGAATTTCTAGGTTCCTTGTTTATTGCCTTTTCCACGTAACTGGGCATGCACATTACATCATTACATTTGCCTGCTTCGCCATGTCTAATGCTTCGAAAATCACGAAGTGACCATCACTACAGCTCCAGGGGGTTCCTCCTCTTCTTTCTGATCTGCCTAGTTATTAGAAGTCTGAACACGCTTCGACATGTTTATTATGGGAGAGAGAGAGTACAGCGAGGCCTAGTAAGAGAGTTTGGGACGAAGATGAGTCACGCTCCTGGGAGTTACCACGCCGCTCCGCTACCAGGTTCAAATTGTTCCTTCGCCTCTGGCCTACAATGCACATTTAAAGAATCTAAGCGTTGCATAGCTCCATCGTCTTTTGAGCGCCGTCCTCGGTGCTACTCCTATTGATTCGCTTTAAGTAAACTATCGGGTGGTTTTCTTTCTTATACGATTACATAGGTTTCGTCCTCGTAACCGACCGACGGAGCACCCCTGTAAGGTCGAATCTTATTCTGATGGACCGTTATTGTCAAACTACGGATTCCTGCATTCCGGACAAGGTAGTTCGAGGAGACAGGACCTTTACTACTCGAAAGGGGTCTTCACTCCAAGGGCGGCAATATTTGCGATATGTTCCAGGTGGGGGAATGGGCCAATTTATATTTGGACGAGATCTCCTTCGTGGTAGACAGTGAGTCGACTGTGCTTGTCGTAGTATATATATTGTCTAATATGAGACCTTTGTAGGTGTCGCCGTGCGAGATTAAAAGTCTTTCTTGTCCCTTCTTTTAGATGTAGTGCGTACTTCGGGGCATTGTCAGAAGCCACTTCCTTACTCGGTAGGAATACATGGAAGGGGACTCTCATTTTGCGGCTTGTGAGCATCTTGAACGGAGAGACACTGGTTGATGTATGGACCATAGCCCTATGGGCGAGAAGAGCGCGTCCAAGCTATTAAGCCCAATCTTTTAGTCGTGCCTCCTTCGTAAAAGTCTATAGTAGCTCTATCAGTGTCCGGTTACTTCTTTCTACTTGTCCGTTGCCCTGAGAGTGTCTAGGTGTCTTACGCGTCTTTGCAATTCCAAGGGACCTGCATAGTCCAGCGAAGAGTTGGCTTTCGAAATTAGGATTGAGTCAGGCACTCCGTGTCAACAGATCCAACGATTAAAGAAGGTTGAGGCGACTGTCTCAGTGTCTTGCGACTTCATGAGTCCTGCTTTCGGCTAATTTTGTGAAGTAGTCAACCACAACTACGATATATTGGGTTCCCCTCTTGGTAAGAGATAAAGGACTCATGATTTCTATGCCCACTCGTTCGCCAGGAAATCCTGTAGGCATAGGCTGCAGAGGCGCAACTACTGTGGAATGAGGGCTCTTGAAACTGCTGCAAGTAATGCAGGTTCGGCAGAAGTCGTGGGCGTCTAGGGAGAGAGAGAGCTACCGGTATCGCTTCGTCGAGGCCTCCACCATCTTCTCCTCGCCTACGTGGCCCAATTGTTCGTGCAACTCTTAAAGGGCTGTTTAAAATCAGGAAACCTGGAACAACCAGGCGCTTGAGAGACGTGACGTCTTTTTAGTACCACAGGGCGTCATCTTCCAGATAGAGTTTGGACCATTGCTGCCACATCTGCTTGGCTGCCATGCTGGATGATTTCGTCTCCTCCGCAGTGAGCTTGGACGAAGATGCCAGAAACTTGTCGCATGCCAGGGACGTGTCGGGATCTGTACTCTGTGTGTCTCTCCACTGATGTTTAGTCGGCTCGCTTGAAAATGGGGTTCCCGCTATACCGCTATGCCTTTCCACTGAGAGAGGTCTGCGGGCCAATGCTCCCGCGTTGCTATGCAAGTTCTCTTTTTCTGTACTGCACAGTGAAGTCATATTATTGCAGTTCCTCTTACCAGCGTGCGACCGAACGGCCGATCTCCTTCCTTGTTCTCAACCAGGTTAGCGCCTGTTCTCACTGTAAACTGTCTCGCTATCAGGTAGTGCTTGAAGTGTCAGACCACCGTATAGATGTCTCATTTTTCGATTAGTCTGACACTAGCGTAGACGATGACGTGTTCTCTGCCTTCTTTGTCCCTTTGCGAAAGTACATCGCTTACGGCCACGTCACTGGCGTCCATGTCTAGTACAAAGGAAGGTGCGTCGGTCTCGAAATTTGGTAAAGCCAAATCGGAGCGGAGCAGAGCATTTTCTTTGGTTTTTTGAGGGCTTCATCAAGTTTATTCTCTTACTTGAAATTCTTTTCTCTCTGCTTCTCGATTAGCTTGTGTAAGGGACTAGCGATCTTGGCGGAGCCTTTGACGAAAAGCCTATAGTAGCTTGCCAAACCAAGGAACGTCTCCTCATTTACATTTATCTTTCTCTCTTTTGCTGAGAGATGTTTTGCAGAGTGTGGACCAGTACGAAACTTGGTGCGGAGATCTGAGAACGCTTGGGGATCTACTAATGACTTGGCTGCACCTGAGTCAAGGCGAAAACTGCAGGGACGTCCCTCTGGCTTGCAAGAAGCTCGCATACGTGGGTGGGAACCATGAGGGAGTAAGCAGGATAAGGAATAGTGCGACTCACTTGCTTTGGAGATACAGCGCGGCGGAGTCCAACGTGGACGTGTGGAATTCGGTCGGCGGTTAGACATATGGGACGGCGAAGTCAGAAGAAGTTCCTGACGCTTCCTGGTTGCTGCATCGACCAACTGGCTGAGATCGCTGGTCTTCATGGCCTGGAGCTTTGCTACGATGGGCAGATGTCAGACCCTAACTTTGAATTGAACAGCCACCCATCTATTCATTTTGCTAGGTAAGCAGCCTCTAAAGGCCTATTCGACGAGGATCTTCAGGACCCCTGCGTATTCCTCGTCCTTTTCAGCTGGATTTTGATCGCGGAGGAAGAACTCTCAAGCTATCGACTTCTCTCACTGATCGATAACGTGTTGAGCCAGTATCTCATAGCACTGGCCACGATCGGAGTCAGGTGTGACTCCGGCATCAATCGCAGTGGAGATAAGCCCTTGCGGGAGAGCATGTAGGATCAGCGAAATCCTCTGCCGCTGAGGTTACAAGTGGACACTGAACCTCACAGTTTTCATTTAATCTCCGAAATTCATTCCTTCCTTGATATGGGGAAGGTCCGCCAATGCTGCCACCAGTGTAGAGGAATCCTCCTCTTCCTTCTGATCGACATATTTATTATGAGAGAGAGAGAGAGTATAGCGAGGCCTAATAAGAGAGTTTAGGACAATGAGTCACGCTTCTTGGAATCACCACACCACTCCGCTACCAAGTTCAAATTGTTTCCCCGCCCCTGGCCTACAAGGCACACTTAAAGAATATAAGCATTACTATAGTCATCCTGTGGAGTGCTTCGATGAAAAATCAGCCCTGCTGTCAAAAGTTAAAATGCTACTCGTTAAATAGAAATAAAGCATTTAAGCAAATTTACCTAATTCTACATAGCCGAAATGTCTAGCCCAACGATAGACCTTAAATGCAACTTAGAACATGCTCTAACTTTGTCGGAGAACATAACTTGAGAATAGGAAGTAACCAATGCGACTCTCTTACACTAATGATGATCTTATCAGCGAATTAAAGACATCGCGAGCTTCAAGAAGCCATAGTGCTGACACTGTCTCTTCTGTTTGCGTTTTCACTGTTCTCATATTCAGACAGGCAAGAAAAGTGGGATACTGCACAATGTAACGGAATTGTACAATATGGTGAGGGAAAATTTTCAGAAAAACTAGGGATCAGAAAAAATTCAAATTTTAATAAAATGGTGGTGTATTATTTATGACTTTATTTATTTAATCCTACTTGCCATATATGCACGAGACTTTCACCATGGTTACTGAGTCATGTCGATCTACCGCCTGCTTATCTGGCAGCCGTTGTGCAACGAGGCACAGCGTATGCACCTATTGATTCATCGATCGACAGGCGCGAATAACTCAGCAACGGAGCGCAGTCTGAGAGCAGACCATTGATTCTCAGCCACGCATCTGCCAATCTTTTTCAGCTGTGACTTATTTATGATTGTATGTGGTTGCCATTCCTCATTGCCTTGCTGCCACGAACTTCGACTTGAACTAGAGAAGTACATGGTAGAGCAAGGTAGTTTTAAGTGTTAGCAAAATTGTCTAATAAAAGATCTACAAAATTTACTTTAATATTAAATCTTTACGACTAACAGGGACACAGGAAAAGAGAACGTGAGGCTTAGATTCTGCTCAAGTATGCTGCTGTATTAAATGACTGTTAATGTTATGGATTGAAGATGGCGCGCGCAGTTAAAAATATCTTCTGCCATGTGCTACCAGAAAGGAGCTTTGCTAGTCACTCTTAGCCATTTTCTACTGGAGTTTTAAATTCACTTCCACCATTCAATGAGCTCTAAAGGCATTAAATTTCCGAAAAAAGAAGTCGTTGAGCTGCTGGTGAAGACAAAAGCGGACCGACTGCATCACCATGCATCTTCATGGGTTCCTTGGTAATTTTGTTAGCCCATACAAATTATGAACTTTAAATGCGCATTGCAAGCATAAAACTCTTAGCGCTTATTTAAAGCACATTAATTTTTTGAAGCGATTGATGGGCGAAACAAAATCACAGCGAATCGAAAGTGATTGGGTAAAAAATGATTATGCAAAGTGGAAATGCAAAAAAGG
Organism: Taenia hydatigena; assembly: GCA_036345935.2. NCBI lineage: Eukaryota > Metazoa > Platyhelminthes > Cestoda > Cyclophyllidea > Taeniidae > Taenia > Taenia hydatigena. The sequence goes on from JADWOT020000010.1 coordinate 3,540,379, forward strand.
AATAAAATGAGTGGGCGTGAGATCACCAATCGTCTTCCCTGTTGAGGAGCGATAGTTAATTACCCTTGAAAGTGCCATTTAAATGCAGCTTCTTATTGGTTACATCTACCTGCGAATGTGCAATCGCATGTCATTTGTGTATAAAGCATTTATATTTCCAAAAGCGGACCAGAAGGCATTAGCAAATGATTGCATCGGGATCAGTAGTCATGCAAGCAAAGCATTGCAGGTGAATTTGTTAGATTATATTCATTCACGTAGAACTCATTAGAGCGGCTTACCGGTAGTCACATTGACTTAGCTTTGGACTAGAAAGTCATTTTGTATTTCAAGTCGAGCATCTGTGAAAGCCAGCCATACCACGTTGAAAAGGACAATCCCGTGGGGACTACAACCCAGTGAGTGGCACAACATGGCGAAGATCGGGTAGAGTTTGTAATATCCACCTTCACCTTCGCCACAGGAGCAGTCTGAGTGACCGTACCAAAGGCGTGAGTTAGTCATCCCCGATGAGTCGTTGGGCCTCCTAGATGGCATTCCAACGCATTTATATTAGTCATCGTTCCACATGGTGCAAACGAGGAAGCAACTTGGCACTGCAAGCTTTAGAAGCATTTCTGCTAGCGTAATCATAATTTGCTTTACATCTTCCCATTTATTATTACTGTAGAGTTATTTGAGGACACTAAGTGTGCCTAAATCGAAATTGCCCTCCGCAAGTCTTACTGTTGCTATCCTTCTCAATATCGGGAAGAAGAAGCAGTGATGAGTAAAGCCATTGCTTCGTCACATTGTTTTGTACCATAAGTCACAGACCACCTGTGAGGTCAAGGCAAACAGTACACCCAAAATGGTCAAAATTGAGATATCGCATTTTCAAAAGCTAGTATTTTGATTGCTAAGTCGGCAATAACGAAGCCTATCGAGTATAGGTGTGGGTTATAGATTGTACTCTTCCTGGGAAGGTGGCAGTGGAAGTTGCACCTTCGACGCGAGCCCGTTTCTGATCTATTTGAGAACGTACCGAGCCCCATTTGAGGCTCCAAAATGATGGCTGCATCCTTCACCGTAAGTTGAAATAAAAACAAGTAAGCAAACATTAGCTCTGCTACTGCTAGACTAACATCAGCAGCGGTCCCGGTAGCAACGTTTACGACCATTTCCATGTTGTCCTAGGATGTTTGCTCTAAGGGTTAGTTATTGCTAAACGTGTATCTCGTGTAAGTGAAAAGGAAGGAAAAACTTGCTATGTGTGTAAGAGTGGCATCTGCCACAGCCAACTGGGCGCAAGTCGGGGAGGTTAAAGAGAAGTTAAGAAAAGGGGAATCATGAATACAAGTGAGAGGCGTCGAAAGTGGAAGCTGGTTCGCTTCGCTCTACACAAATTGGTCCCATCCAATTTGGCGACCTCACTCCCACATCGCTTCTGTGATGGGATGAATAAACCCACAACGAGCTCTAGTAAGGATTCGTTTCAACAAATGCATGCCCATCCACGACTTCCCCAGACTTCATCCGTCTAGTAGAACTATGCTTCTAGGCGTCTTTAGAGCAGTCGCAACTCCGATCCTGGCCTTAGTTTTCACTTTCAGTTGCGTGGAATGTACTCTATCAATTTACCAGCAAAGTGGTTAAGTGGTAACATGGCATATGTAGCTGTTATTATCGCTATCACAGGCAAAGGGTTTCCTTTTACTTCTATCATACTGTTGCTTTGGCTTGCAGGTATTCTAACTCATCAAGAGTTATCTTGCCTCCTCTGAAAATGAGTCACCGAAACAGCATCCACACATTCGCTCACGGGGTATTCATCAAGAAACGCTTTATTTATTGGTCTTCACACTCCGAAAAAATAGCCGGATCAAAACGAATGCTACATTACATGGTAGTGACTCTTTTGTGGAATTGGCATCTGTAGTGGTGCTATTGTTGGCGCTGGTTTTTACTGCGTATTCGTTCAGCGCATTCTTGATTCGCGGAAAAGAAGAGCGTGATAAACGTCATGATAAGGCGACGTTCAGACTGGGCCACATAGAACGAACCAATGTGCTAACATCACTCTGAGGTCAATCTGCTTCCCTTGCCCCCCCACGGATCATTATTTAAACCTCGGCATCACCATCATGCCTTGTACCTGCGCCGGCGATTGACGACAATGGTAGGCTGCAGTAGTCTCCACCTATGTCCCGTCATTTATTTACTTATCTTTGTTCACCTCTGTTCATTCAACTTTCTATTCACACTTACGACTTTGACGTCGCTCATAACTGCATACCTTCTTTTCAATTTAGGCTCAACGAAATACTACACAACGCGACATCACTAATCTACCACCTGAATTGCAATTGAGAATATGCAAATACCTTAGAGTGTGGGATTCGGCAAGTCTCGCCAAAAGTATCTGAGGCTGGAGGCGGATCCTGTCAACGAGGCCGTTCTGCACTCGTTTATTTCAGCATATTAACCCTTTTACCCGGATAGATAAGCACCTCTACCAGCTGCTCTTTCCCCAACCTTCGCCCAATTCCTTTCGATTTGCCCCTCAAGCCATCTTGCATTAGAAAGTGCCAGCAAAGTCCTACACCGACTTTCTATTTGCCCTTGTGCGTGACCGTGAGCACACAACTGTCAACTTTCGCATTGTGCCGGACATAGACGAAGAAGCGATATTAGGGTTGGATAGAACAATGCATAGCAAATCATTGTTGATTAAATCTATGAAGAACAGTTCTATGAACAAGGTACCATTTCGGTTGCATCAGGCCTCTGTAAGCGGATATGTCTGTGTTTATGAATCTGTTCATGGGCCACGCAACCATTATGTAGAAAACGTAGAGAACCGGCTTGCTAGTTGCGACTGCATCATCTATGTCGTGGAGGATTTCCCGTTCTCCAAGACTAATCTAACAGCCACCATAGAGTCGCTTGCACCTCATCAACACTTAATTATTGCTGTCATTATCAATTCGATGCTGGATGAGTCAAGTAGGATGGAGTGTCTCGCCAATTTCCTCCAGAGCATTGGTGGCCTCGAAAGTTCCTCACTGACTGCCGTGACGAAGATTTGGCGACTATGTTGCATCAGACACCATGGATATTGATTCATCGGCAATTTTTTAGTTTAATTAAATAGGGATGTTACGATGTGCTCTCCAAGAAACTTGGCAGTGGTAAAGGCACAAAGCATACACCAACCGGCAGCCCACATAAGCGAAGAAACCATTCATGTATTGACAACAGTGAAGTCTACTTGCGCTATTTTTGTTGTCATTCTTGATCTTGGTAGATAGCCTTGATTAGAATGCATAGAGGAAGCTTTAGAATCGCCGTCAAGTGTGCCTGTTATACATCGTCTTGCTATTCTGCCATATCATGGGGATAAGACTGACAATAAGAGACTTAGGTGAGGCTGATGGGCAATTTTGGGCAAAGACGAATACGATATGGACTAAATAATTCAAAAGCGCCTGTACGAGGATTGAAAGAATTGAGCTGCAGGAGGTAGTGCTACTGTAGTACTTTGTTAGTTGGAACTGCCGGGTTCTGTCAAGGTCACAGAGGTGGCCGTACTGCCCTAGCTGCGTGGGTTGGCCTCCGGGCCATGCCAGCAGCTCATTTCCCTCTGTCCGGTGAACATGTGTATTCTACCCTGCCACTTTGCCTTCTTTTGCCTTAAGGGAGCCTCGGGACGCTACAGCTACTGCAGAGCTAGGTTCGAGGTTCTTTTTATCAGGGAAAACATTAGGAATCACGGATATTGGCTCGCTGTCAAGAATGCGAGTGCATCTTCCTATTACGTAAACCTCTAAAGCCTGCTCCTATGATCCGGTGTAAAAATTTGTTGTGGTCTGTTAGTAATATGTAAAGGCAATACCAAGCGTAGGCAAGCAAAACGTATTACGCTATTTCGGACAAAATCAAACACACCTACTGGTTCCCCTTCTAGTCCATCAGTCCGGACTAAAATTCTTCATCATTCGTGTATTTGATTTAGGAATGTATGTGAGCAGGTGATAAGCCGCCAAAATCGCTGTATGTGGGAATATGAGGTAAGGGGTGCACAATAAGCAGATTATAGAACCCATTCTGGTTTGTTTGCTTGTTTGACCTTGAATTTCTCTCCGTCGTGCGTTATATTCCTCTCTCAATGTGAACATACCTCCTTCGGCATACTCTTTGATTTTCACTAGGTTTATTGCCAATGCACAAAACGCTTCAAATCAGTATTGTCCCTCTGTAATGAGTAAAGTGCGCATCATTGGTAATTGATACAGGTCGAGTTGCAGTTAAAAAATTTTTGCGTTGTCGTCATAACGAACACAGTTTAAGCTGCGCTTCGAGGGCTGCAGAATCCCATCATAAAGCATGGAAGTGCGACAGTCTCGGGATGCTAGATGCCTCTTTGTTACTGGAATCACCTTATTTAACAACTAATTTTATTTTAAGACATGTGATTAAGCGGTAACTGAGGTCCGAGTGTGCACCTCTAATTTGAAAAAGGAACATCGCAAATCTTTGGACTGAATTCTTACTTAACGGTGCACAATGGGAAGTGTCTAATTAGCGCAGCACATATCGACAACACAACATAATAGCAACTTGGATAAATCAAATTTAGGCGTGCATTGATTGTCAAAGGGAAACAAAACCAAAATAATAGGCATGAATGGCAATCTTTCCTTTGCAAGTGATGCTTGAGTTTTCGACAAAGGCTGCTGAGTAAGTCCCGATGGTATGCCACTTTGCCACTTTTAATGATCACTTTATGTGGATGTTCGGTTGACATGCGCAATGAATTTTTGTTTCGATCTATTCCTGCTTCTGCTCTAAATGATTCAGCTCATATCCCGCTCAATGAGCGACGACATTTTGGGTACTCATTTACTTTTCGTTGGTGTTACTTCCAGGAGATCATCGTGTAAATACATCTCCTGTGCCATGTTTTGACAGTCAAACTAAACTAAGAGTTCTAGAAGGCATTCATCATCTTTTGCTATGATTGCAATGACTGCCGGTGCCATGCCAACGTGCATCGTAGGAGAAGGCGCAGCCTGTTTGTTTTTGCGTGGGCTTACACTTAGCTTTCGCTGAGAAATAGCTAAGGTTGAATAGCTCTTACGATTAGCAAAAGCGTTGACGCCTTCTTAATACAAGTTGAAACCCCAAGCATAGCTGGGATAATGGTGTTAAAAAGTTGCGCGTAATCCGCAACCCAGTTTATTTGCTGCCAAATTGTAAAAGTTCATTGTACCTTCCAAATACCAAAAGAAAAGGACGTTTTTAAAGCCTATGTGGATTATAACCGCAAGTTGCATCAATGTCAAGAGAAACACTTTGCCGATACTTCTTAAATAACTAAGAATTTAAACGCTTATAGCGGGGTCCCAAGTTACAAAATAAGAGAATGCGTTTGAAGCATCAGTTTAGCGACTACATTTTATTTTGACTGCCGTAGGGGGGAATTTTCTTGGCAAGCAACAGGAGACTAAACATACTTTTATTGGATTTCCTCTACGCTCTGGTGTTTAGGGAGAGAGGACGAAATTGTGGCTGTTGATGCTAATTGAATACCGGCAGGGACTCAGTGCAGCACCTATGCTGTCCTTATGACGAGCATTTAATTGTGTTAAGGGCGTATAGAATTATACTCATGGGTGAGTCGCGTAATAAGCTCCAATTCAGGTGGTTACATAGGAATATCAGAACAGGAATATAGAAAGTGTCACCGAAACACCACAATGCATAATCAAGTGGAACGGAGAAGGTGTAGGGAAAGATAGAGACAGTTCTCATAGCCACTTATGAAATTCCAGGTAGCAAAGTGCAAGCACTTGTTTTTCAGTTAACGTCTTTATTTGCAGATGACGTGATCTAATAGACATCGAAAAACTTATCAAAACATGGCGGCAAGTGTCAACAAACAAACAAGATCATTCTTTTATATAAATTGAACAAGGGAGAATCCATTTGTCTCCAAGTGTCTTCATCATGATTGAAGCAAACTGGAATGTTATAAGCGCACACCGCTTTACACACACACCAGTTTTTAAATATTAACACTGATGACACAACAGCTGGCTGCGCGCTTTCAAGAAGAATCATTAGTGGAAATTAGGACACTTTCATAAGCAAACGGCCGACTCAGCAAAACAAATGAGACAAATGATTGCAAGGCAGCAAGATCTGTTCATAGTCTGTGTCATGCGCTATAAATAATGTTCGGATTCTTAATTAATTTATCGAACAAAACTTATGATTTTCCTTAACTCTACCATCTTTGAATATGGTCTGTACTATTCTTCAGAAGTGAACATTTCTCCTAGTAAACTTAGAGGCAACCACCAATGTTGTCAAGCGGCCTGGGTTGTTGTGCTTGAAACGTGGTGGTTTTGCAAGCGCTAGATTAGTCTTGAGTGGTTACATTGAGGATGTCCTCAGAGTTTTTTGAAAACCGAATGCAAATCCACCGATTTCGTGACGCGATCTTACAAAATGTGGTTAGTAGTCATTTTAAGGCGAGATCTAAATATATTCGACATTTCTTACCTTTTAACATTTTCAAGTACGTCAAATACGTGACTTTCTGTCTGAGCTGTCAATAGTGTCCAATAAGCTTCAGCCTCAAATATCCTTTGCCTAATTGTGAGTTTATTCAAAGTAAAAATTAGGGTTGAAGTTGCCTAATCGTGAGGCATAAATTGGACTGCCAGATGATGGATGCGATACGCGAATTTGGGAGGAGATCCTTTCGAAAAGATTAATTACTATCAGAGGCACACGAGTTTTAAAGTGATGATCTTCGGGATGAAATGGAAAGCATGCGCTGCCTCTATCCGCGCCGTCAGGAGGACTGCGCTTTAATGAGCTCCACCATTGAAAATAGCAGCTATAGTGAGGTAAATCTCAAGCGGTTAGAGGCTATACGGAAAAGCGATTGCATGAGGTGTTTACCGAACCATGTTGCGCTAAAAGAACAAGTACTGCCCTTTTATCGGTTGCTCACTATTACACATGGCTTTTGCACGCATCAGGACGTCAAATGCCGCTTCTTGACATGGTGTCCGCAAAAAGTGTAACTGCACATGCGTAATGAAAATTGTCTGGCTACATTATTTAGGGCTGAAACATATTCTTATTTGTACCACATATTCTAATGGCGGGTGGTAATCAAAACGCTGGCTACGTCTTGGTGCATTTTGGCTACAAGCGAATGAAAACAACAATGTTTCTCATGCATGCATGCCTGACTGACCAAAGAACCACATAATTGACTAGCACAAAGCATTTGCAAGCAAAGGGGATTATTGTAGCAGCTCACATGGAAATGGTGAAAATGACACATGGTTTTTGTGCAATCACAAGTTAAGAAAAGAAATCTTTGTTATGGCACATGCGCGGTACCACCAAAACCCAATCTCGTTTGTTACAGCGAGCATTGCAAGTTGAATGGTTGGTGCTAATGCACTCGATGGCTTTGAGTCCCGGCTATTGACGGGTTTAGGGGTCCTAAAATGTAATCACGAGGAAACTCTAAAAGCAGGAAAGGAAAAGAGAAAAAGAAGGATACGAAATAGGGGCATGTGTTTGAGCACAATTCCAAAGAAACATTAGGGACACATAACGCTACCTGCAAGACCTAAATACTGGAAAAGTGAAGAAAGAGGCAACGTCGTTCAGCCTTAACTTTCCAATGGCTCTCATTTTAGCAACGTGACACCGCTTCAGCACCCGCTCCTTAATTGTAGCTTTTTCACCTACTGAATGCCATTTCTCGAACGTACGCGTTTAAGCTTATCTTTTTCTCCAGTCATCTGACTCGGCTAAAAAACAATGCATTTTTGAGGATTCGTCTTGAGAGCACTAATAAATGTGGCCACATATAGATGAAAGGAGACGCAATTCACTGCGCACACATTCAAAGGAACCAAAAGCACCAGATTCTTTGTTTGTCTTCTTTCTGTGCATGCTTATGCCTTAGAATCCTGGTTTGCAAGACATCTATAATAAAGCACCCGTTACTGCAGAAGGAAAAAGTGGGTAGCGACTGTCGGAATTGACGTCCAGCATGTCTACGTGGTTACTTGTTTTTCCCATTGCTTTGCCATAGTTCTGGTGCCTGTAAAAGAGGGTTTCGTGGTCATCATCTATTTCTTTGATTACTTCTGCTTACAATAACGTTGTGACAATTGACAGAATTACCGTGGTCGCAATCAGTGTGCAGTCAACCGCTACAGTCGCGTCTTCATTGTTTCTCGTATCTGTAGCCACCAACTGTATTTACAGCCCAACTGATGGAATGAAACCGGGAAAGCGGTACAATGGAAGGCGAAGAGAATGCCACGCGACTCCCAGCATCAAATCACTTATGTGTTCATTCATTTATTCTGATTCTTCAATTAACCTATTATATGGCGTGACTGACAGTAAAACCCATTGCATGAAGACCTAAGAAGACTCGGGATTAATGCCAATGGAAACAGGTGTGTATCCCAATTTCCATTGGACCGGCCCCGACTATCATTGATTGAACGAAGAGACGTTTGGGCACAGAACCATCATGCCGAATAAATAAAAATTAATTTTATTGAGCCAAAAGTCTAAAATGGAGCCAATGGAGCCAAAATTATTTAAAAAATGCCTAAAAATGAAGGGGAATCAAATGGATTCGAATTGATTTACGATATCGTAATACATGAAACGCATTTAAAAGCAAAAATTTCGCAAATGAAGAGAATGATATTTTGCGATACGGAATGTACAAAATGGAGTCGAGCGATTCTATTTTGATTTTTCAAAGGCAAAATGCATAAAATGGAATCCTGAAGAATAAAGTGGATTCACTACGACGAAAACAGTAAATGGAGCTAATGCATGGAAAAATCATTTTTAATACGAAATGAAAGAATTTGAGCCTATTAGGACAAAATTGATTTTGTTATGTCAAAAAATAAAAATGGAAAAGTTAGAGTAGAAATGGATTTTGCAATAAAAATGCATGTAATCTAATTCATAACGTCGTCTGTACTGACCATGGACAATCGCCTCTCCTTAAGCATGCTTTTGCACAATTATGAGCAATGCAGCAGCTCAGAAGGTGGCAATGTGGCGGCGTGACAGAGAGTCATTTTCAGACCTTAGTCCAGGACATTTCACATTTCACTTGGACCAAATCTGGATTCCTGGCCTCTATTAGTCTATATTTTTGTTACATTTACGGTAACCTGATCTCACTAAAAGTCTGCGAAGTCTTTGTGAACTTCGTGGGTCACAGTTTTGCTAAATTTATGTTGATCTGGACTTTAGCTAATCCGCAGTAAGAGACTGGTATTTTGGTCAATGGTAATGCAACCTCTTCCGCGATGAAACACACCTCTCCTATGAATCAGAAAACCGATTTAGATTGCGTCCTACTTTTATAAGCTAAGAGTAGTTGCTCATATTCTCACCCTATGGGCTGCATTTTTCGGCGTACCCTGTTAACTTTTTGCCTTCAGTGGTAAAAGTATGTTACAAGTTGATTGTTATTGTTAACTTATTTAAGCACTAACCACGATGCCAGATCAGTGTAGACACTTGTGCAGTTTTGGCTCGAATCCTAGAAACGATTTGATGAACTTTGCGTATTTCACATGAATGTATTTATGCATGCGATGCGAAGGATAATTTCCGCCCGTCCTATTTCATTTCGTGAACCACCTGCCGATTCCCTCTCACATTAACCCAGTCATTATTTACACCACCAACTGTGGAAAGGCGTTGCTGGGTTTCACTTAAAATTAGCTGTTATTTTTTTAACTGGACTTTACTTTGCTCCAAGCATACGGGAACTCACTGGCTGCATGTATCTAAAGGCTCTTAAACAAGGTGTAGTAACCCATCCACCAACCAAGAAGTTCCATAAATGGAACAGCTCAGCAGATGGATTTCAAATAGAATAAATAAAAGCTTCTTGAATAAGCAGACATCGCCCTTCAATTACAATATATGCAGCGCGAACTTCTAATTTGATAAAGTCATTACGAAGAGCTTTCTGTTTTGTGCACAGTTGCACTAAAATTTGTTTTTCTTCTAGGACAGGCTGGCAGGATATGGAGCATTCTCTCCCACATCAGCACCAACATTGAGAAGCACAGAGGAGATCATGACGCAAACGGTCAATTACACCTCGTTCAGTTGGATGTTCGTATTCTGTGTGCAATAACACCACATCTAAGCGGTCGAGCGTGAGCTTGCAAACAATGCAGTGGCAATCTTTCCTAGGCCTTTCTTTAGAGCATGTAAAGCATGATTCAATGTAATTTACTACCAGGATTCGGAGCATTTTCTCCCTTACCTGCACCAAGATTGAGTGAAGCACGGAGGAGACCATGACGCAGACAGTCAATTACACCTAGTTCAGTTGGGTGTTCATGTTCTGTGTGTAATAACACCACATCCAGGCGGTTGAAAGTGAGTCCGCAGACAACGCCGCGGCAAACTTTCCTATACCTTTCTTTAGAAGGGCATCTCACCTGCTCTTTGCGCATAGGAGGTTGAGGAGGCACTACGTCCTAAGGATCTCTCAAACTTTCAGGAAGCATCTTAACTGATGCCCGTAGCCTGTTACTATCTTCTGTATCTAAAGAACACATAAAGCATGATTAGTTAGATTTACTAAAATGAAAGGGGAAATTGGCCTCAATCAAACCTTAGCAGCGGGTGTCATGATGTGACGATTTATTCCTAAAGGCGCCTTGTAGCCCTCGAGACAAATTACATATAAGAAAAACTTGAATTTGCTGGGCGACAAAAGGCGTTGAAGCATCACACGCAAGTGGAAATGTTCTTCACCGCATGCAGTAAATATGTACCCAATGTTAGAATCCAATCAAATTTCACAGAAAAGCATAAGGAGCCGAATAGATTTACAACAAAAATTGATATCGCCAAGTGGCAATGCATGAAATGGTAGCGACGACGACCAAGTAGGCTTGACGAAAACAGAAAGCATGAAATGTGGCTGGCTGGCTGGCTGGCCGGCCGGTGGTTCGATGGCGACGAAATGGAGCTCACGCGCCCTCAAATCGTGGAATGGATTCATCCAGCGCTAAATTGATTTCACCAAGTCGCAGTGCATGAACTGCTAGCGACGCAGAACAAGTAGGTTTGACGAAAACGGAAAGCATGAAATGGGGCTGGCTGGCTGGCTGGCCGGTGGTTCGATGGCGACGAAATGGAGCTCACGCTGTTTTAAATACATGTTTGATTTGTGCAAACTTACTTATCCTAGGCTACCCGGCAAAATGGGTCAAATGGATGCATGATCTGGAGCTTAGGCTTAGTTAGCGGTACTAAGTTTATCTAAATTTTGATAGGCACTCAGAAATGGAATCCAGATTAGAAGGAGTGTCCACTTCCTCTTAGACACCGTGTGCTCTACGCGCTGTCATAGGATTTATTGGATCGCAAAGAAAAGCGTCATTAGCAAAGGATTCTGCTTTATCGGAACGGGCCTTTTTCTTTATATTTAGCATGCTGGCAGTGGCGTAAATGTAGCTTTAATTTGTAAGCGTTGCCCAATGAGTAGTCATTTGGAAAACAATGGAAGCACCGGTCTTAACTGAAGGTGCGATTGAACTGAGATAGCAAGATCAGCCGCTTTGTGACAGTAAGAATATCTTGAGAAACACCAAATAGAGAGTAAAGTTAGTTCCCAGGCATATGAATCTACTGGGACAATATTGAATACTACATGTGCATGTACGCTAAAATGACAATTATTTACATGTAAATAAGCAGCTGACTTTTTGCACGATACTTCGTTATTACTGCGACTCGATTCTTTGGCTATCAAAGGTGGGTTGCCTTGCTTTCTGCTGCCCATTGTATAAAATTCAGATGCAAGGATGGAAAATGAAACCATAGCAAATTTGCCATAAGCTGCTCACGTGAGCAGATGCAGAATCAAAGTATCGCAACAGTCCTCTGCATCTCCTTGCACCATATGTCGATGTATTTCCATTAGCTGAATAATGGTTGCATCAGGAATGTAAAATTTATGCGGCAACACATTTCAAATCAGTTTTCCAAGAGTTCAAATTACTGCTGCACTTCGTCAAAGCCAATGAGGCAAGGGACGCAAACATGGTTAGGAGAGCGAACGAACAATGAAACCGGATCTTAGTCAATTTCAGTAATAGATCTTGAAACGAAATGTTAAGACGCACAATTTAGTAAAAAATCGCCTAGATCTCCGCAATAATATTGCTTCAAATGCTACCGCGCTATGCATTTGATGCAGATGTGCGTCTACACTAGGATAAATTGGCAGGTAGTTAAATCATATGAAGCAAAATAGAAGTCTGCCTAGAAAACTGGCGGACTGACTGTGCTGCAATCACCATCTTCACGGCATCGATCTGCGTTGGTTTCCAGCTGCAATTCAATTTTTTGGAGACATAGTAATCGCAATCACCAATTCATCCCAAAGGCATAAGAGAGCCCGTAATTTTGCCCTCGCCTTGTTCACACTCTTGCCTTATTTTGAGGATGATCGATGTGACAGTAGCCCATTCTGTCAGGTTAGCCCGTCGACGTACGATTGGTGTGGGTTGGGCGAAAGGTATCTATGGCGATCCGGAACGCCACAGTCTGTCTCAAGTGATAGGTCTGTTACACTCATAGATGGAGGCTTATTCGTATTCACTCTCTAATAATAAAAAGAACTTGAATGGATTAACTAGGTGCAAAGGGACTTTATAGCCGATATGTGTTTTCCCGCGATAAGTAGCTTCCATTGCAGCACTCTGATTTGCAACACGGAGATGTTCTATCAAATTAACCCGCTTCTTGTGCATTTTCTGAACTAATTGCTCCATATTCTGTCAGCATTTATTCAAGTCAACTTCACCCTTGTTCGCGTTCCTCGAGATCACCCCCCGCCTTCTGTGCCATCCCATCAATGTGATCCTGAAATTATCGCTCTCTGTGCCAATTATTTACTCCCAAGCCTTCCTGGTAAATTGAGACTCAAAAATTTTCTTAACAACTCACTACTGCAGGTCAGCTCTACTTCCTTGTCAGGGCAGTAGCAAATAATGTGCCAGCACTAGAGAAGATAAATGTCAAGCGCGAGAGCGAGTAGCCGTTAATGCTTACGTAGTCCTTCTCATCACAAATATCAAGAATATGACCTCTTTACAAAAACACCCACCAATAAATCAGTCTCGTTGCAAGCTGGGAGCATTACTTTCTTTTACTGCTTTAGGTACAAATAGATTCATTTCTTTTACGTAAACGACTGGAATGATTGCTCCACTCCTCAGCTTCTGGGTTGCACATTTGCCATGCCTCTCTTAATTGTTGCCTTTGTCGGTAAAAGCATGCTATAATTGTACTTAGTCTTTATTTGGTTGTCCGATTACTAACCACCAACAAAGCACATCACTTCAGCCATCCCTGCTCTCAACTGTCGATTGGCCTTTATGAATGTGATACAGGTGTACCTGTTTTGCGAATTGGACTTCACTTGGTTCCATACCTATCAGGCCTTTGTGGCCAAATTTGTCTTATAGCTTTCAACTAAAGTGAAGTAGCAAGACATCCAAACACGGAATTGGCTGAATGAACAAGTTTGGGTGGCGCCTCAAGTAGCAAAAACGAAAGCTTACCATATAGGCATTAGTATATCAGAGAAGCGCAAAATTTCTGTTAAAAGCCACCACAAATAGCATCATATGTATGATAGAAATCAAACAAATTTTTTCTCCTAAGAATAGCTAGTAGGACTTGAAGCATCATCTTCCTCATCTGCATAGGGATTGAGTGCAGCACGCATGAGGTGAACACGCAGCCGCGCGCTCCTGTTCTGTGTGATAACATCACATCCAAGCGCTCAAAGCGGATCCGCAAACACTACAGCAGTACACAATTCTGCGCCTTTTTTCAGGAGGACTTCTTGGTTTTCTTAAAAATTCCTGAATTAATGCCAGCAACTCAAATCCATCCTTTAGATAAAGGGACGCATAAAGTATTTTTATTGGCATTAGTAGCAGAGCAAGAAACATTGAATGGAATCAAACCTTACCGCTGTGTGTCATTCTTTGGCGTACCATTTCCGTAAGCGTTTCACAACCCTCGAAGCATTGCCCACAGAAGTAGAGCTTGTAATTACTGTGACGCAGGAGGCGTTTTTGCATCCCGTCCAAGTCGTCATGCTGTTCACCACACTCAGTGCATTTGTATTTTCTATCAGCCTTCTTTTCACCGTCTACAACAAAATAAATCAAAGACTAAACGAATTACGTAAAAAGAAAAAAGTAATCTCAGACGGATAGAATAGTGCACTATCACACGCAATTCCTCATAATGAGCATCAAATTTGCATAGCTTTATATCACAGCTGCGTACGGAACAAATCCATGAGGCATCCTAACTGCGTCACTTGGTCAGGCATTGGGAAATTGTCGATGGCATTCCCATCAAAGCTGTAAGTTATTCGGAAGTCATGGTTTTTTACCATCTTCTAATATGAATACGTAATTACATCAATGAAGAAATATCCAAAGATGTTGGGGGACGTATGATAAGTGGAAAATCATGCATTTACCGTCATCCCCTCAAGAAAAGTAATACCGTCTTCCGGTCAGTCATAAGTGCCCGGATTAATCTCCTCTCGTCGTCCATCTTTTCTTGAGAAATTTTCTTGCGGCATCTGAGGTCACAGCTTCCTGCTTTGGCAGATCTTCTGCGCCTTCAAAATTACAAAAGCAGCCTGTAGGCAAAAAAAATAACCAAGGGACGATTAAATAAACAAGCAGGTGTTAAAAAACTCTTCGTGTTTTGGGACCATAAAAACGGTCTATAGGAGTAAATTAAAGAAAACTTAATTTAATGTCGTAAAAGGATCCAAAGAAAATGTCGGAATATTAAATAAACACAATAAAGAAAATCGTATTTTGCAACTAAAAGAGCGTGATTTAAAACGCTTTTAAGGATCTCCGTTATAGCCAGACATATATTTAGGGAGTAAAGGCAGAAAAAAGAGTTCATTAAGTCGCAGTGTATGAAATGCAACTTACGCAGACGAAATAAATTTTACGAAATCAAAAAGCATGAGTTGAGGCTGGCCGGTGGGCTGATGGTGACAAAATGGAGCTTACGCGGTCCCAAATCGTGAAATGCAACCATCTAAGGCGAAATTGATTTCACCAAGTCGCAATGCATGAAATGGAATCAACGTGAACGAAGTAGGTTTTTGCCAATTCGAAATGTGTTAATTTGGTTAACTACTAACGGCCGACTTCGATGGATTACACCTAAGTCTTTATAAAATTGCGATTGGGCTAAAAACGTCTGAAATAGCTGTAGTTTATTGGATCTAATTCTTATCTGCCAATACTTTGCAGCAAGGGGCTGCGTGCGACAACAGGCATTATGCGCTGTAGAATTTCCTAAATAGCCTTGTTCTCCATACTTTATGGGACGAAATCGGTGCCTCTAGGACCAATTTATCATAGAAATAGAGGATGCTACAACACCAAGTTCACCTTAATATCGTCTCATCTTGGTAAATAAAGAGAGCAAGGAAGATTTAGGTGTCAATGTCTAATGAAGCCGTACCTCATATTCAAATGCTGCTACGATAGCCCACTGCACTTCTGCTGTCAGTTCCCTCTTCTCCCTTCTCGTTTGCTCTCATGCCTGGCAAATCCCAAAAGAAGCCTGTGGTGGGCCACAAATTGCACTAAATTCATCAGACATTTAAAACCATTAGAAGCACAATGATGATTTAAGTTGGAAATGCAAACGACCACGTGCATACTCAAACGATTGATGTTTAGAACTACGCAGACAAGTAGTCTTCGCAAGATTGCCATAACTTTCAAAGTATGTGTTCGCTTATCTTAAATCCCTTTAAAATAATCATTAAACGCGCTGTCTCGCAGGCGCACGACTCCCTTTGAATTAGGCAAACTATCTTCACGTACACCCGCACACGCTCACGAATAAGGATGCTATGAGAGCGCAAGTCCTTAAAAATACGTCCCATGAAGCATGACCACATCCTCATTCCTAGCTAACCAATGTAAATCAACAACACATTGAGGCACTAACGTCAAAGACCGAATGGTGTCATCAAATAATATTTCCAAATGCCTGGGAGCGTAGTGGGTGGCATTGGGGGATCCCGCAATAACTATGCTGCGACGATAGTAGCAATGCTTCCAAGATAAGTAGGCCGATTGCTTGAAGAAGTACAGTAATCAATCTTATGGTAAAATTGTCTCGATTGCGTGTTCCAGCTAAAAATCACTAGAGACTACACTTTCAAAATTGACACCCTCGTCAATATCACATTTACGCGACGCTTACGCTCTTTGCCTTTGAAACAAATATTATTAAACTTGCGAGGTCGTTCGAGGGCATCACAGCACCGTAATTGACTGTTAAGAACAAGGCAATTGAATAAAACCTTATCGTCGTAAATGGTATCAGCTAATTAAAAGAAACTGCACAACATTCTTGCATTTTTGATGAAGTGTGGCCCTATATTTCTGAAGTCTTATACAAGCCATGCCGCTGCTTAGTTTTGCTAAGAGGAGGAAAGATCACAGGATGCAGCACGCATAAAAAATAATGATTTATATCTTGGCGAAGCCTGTTGAATAGACTTATGTACTGTTTGTAATTAATAGTCTCCAAAAGTTGACAGTGAATACCTTTCAATGAAGATTCATTTGAGTGGACTTTCTGCCATTTATTAATTCGATTTCCGCATTTCAAAGACTCAGTGCACAAAAGCCAAAAACGACGCCAGATATTCCCAAGTTGGCACAGTTACCATACTCTCACTTCTACCATTAGCTCAGCAAATTCAATAAAATAGATATCGCTCCCAAAAAATGCATCAAAATTTATGAGGACTGGAATTGATACGAGGTGCTAATTTTGACGCTATCCAACTCCAAATATATTTTCAAGCATCGGACGAAGAGGATTATTTATGGTGGAAATACAAATTCTTTCATAGATAGGTCAGCAATATCTTATCTTTTGCAGCTAATGCAATTTCAACTGCTCACCATGAGAATTAAATCATTAGGTATTGCTTAAAGCAAGTTAAGTCGAAAGCTTATGACACGAGGAATAAAACTAAAGGAAAAGAAAATTGATTTCATCAGGTCGAGATTCACGAACAGCATTAAAGGAGGAAAAACTGATAACACAAAGCAAAAATGCGCAAAAGAGACAAGGAATAAAAAGTTGAGGTCAATGTAAAGTGCAAGAAATGAAGTCAAAGGCAAAGGAAATTGAGTTTTATAAATTAGAAATGCGTGAAATGGAATGATCTAAAGATAAAAGAGAAAAGAGTGAAATTAGATTGCATGAAATGTAGCAAATAAGAAGGAAACATAAGCTAAAAATGGAAAAATTGCATGAAAAATGCCGGAAAAAAGGGAGTTAACTATGAATAATCGATTTCACAAAACGGAAATAAAAGAGAAAATTTGATTCGAAACATCAAAATTATGAAATAAAGTGGAAGGAGAGAAATTGATATCGAGATGAATTGCTTCAAATAGAGGCGAAGGAAGGAGTAGATGGCGGGCTTAAATGACATAACGACGTCAGACCAAATAAAATGGAACCGACGGAAATAACGTTGATGTAACAGCGTTGAAATGCATGAAATAGAGTTGAATGAAGGAAAAGCGATTGCACGGCCTCAAACGGCACCAAATACACTAAAGGCAGAAAATTGATTTCAAAACTTCAAAAAATGAAGTTGAGTCAAAGGCGAGAAACCGATATCAAAAATTGAAACTGCATAAAATGATGCTGAAGATGAAGAAATTAATATTAAAACAACAAGCTGAATTAAAAGGAGCCGTTGGAAGGGAAATTGATATCACGGCGCCGAAATGCACTAAAGCGGTGTCGAATGAAGCCGAATTGAATTTACAGCGTCGAAATGCATGAGATGGAGTCAACGTCGGCTCTGTGTCTTGCATTTCGATTTGTAATGTCAATTTCCCCTTATTTGGCTTCATATCATCCTATTCGACTTTCTAGAACCATTTTCTCCATCGCCTACAATTCAGGATTTTTGACTCCTTGGAATCAATTTCCTCTCCTTTGACTTAATTTTTGCCTGTTTCGACATTGCTGATTCAATATCTTCTCCTCCCGCCCCATGTCGCGCCCTTCGGATTTGAGAATTCAATTTCTTCTCATTCACATCTACTTTCTCCATTTTGAATTTGCAAAAGCAATTTTGTCTTCTTCGGCTTTACAGCATGCAAGTTAAATTGTCCTTCCTCTAGTTTAGTTGATTATCATTTAGATTGCGACCGCAAAGAAGAGAACGAGTGAAGATGCTCCTCTTCATTCTGCAAGCTGACGTGAGTCATTGCCATCGTTAAAATGTGTGAAGCAACGATGTTTAATGATACCATGCATATCTCCAAGATGTTTTAACAGGCTTTTCTTCTTTGTAGAGCTAATTTGCCCTAATGGACAGAAACATGACATTTCTCCGTGCTAACTTCTCCACTATCCAATCAGCGGCGCCTCCTTTTGTACTGGACTCGACCACAGCCAGATAAGTAATGATTAGATGCAAAGGAATGCTGGAAAAAGTGCGATGAAAACATGAATGAAGGCAATGCATTGATGCTATTTGAATTTCGTTTCAATAGGTCGAAAAGGCTATTGTGGGGGATCGGAAGTATTTCATGCCGTTGTAGATGGTTGGTAAGCTGCGCAGAGACCTCAGTAGCGCCTTTAGCATCTGGTGATGCGTAGTCACTCCTGATGCCGTCCCCCAGTTTCACACAAATAGACGCTATGGGAGAAGGAAAATGACAGTTATAGTCATGTTAGCGTGTTAAAATCTAGTCGCTAACCCAAATATCCAGCCTACTTTACAGTGCAGATCATGAGGATTAACATTTTATGCAATCAATTAGAAATTCATAGATTGGATTGTGAAATGATTAGGCAGAGTAAAGACGGATTTGTGCTGATATAACGCTTTGATAATTTAAATAATTTGGTTACAGATTATATGGACAGATAGGTAAATGCATCAACTGTGCTTAGCGTCTGTAATGCTTACCTCGCCACAGCAGTGTGACACTCTGCCACTTCAGGAAGGACACGCGATAAAATTCTTTGTTTACGTTCAGTGACCGCAAAACAGACTTGTCGCACTGGATTCTAGTATAATTATTTTAGCGGTGGATGGCTTCTAGTTCACTTCAAACAAATCTGGAATGATCTTTGAGAATGCTTGCCTGATATCTTTCCCGTTCGCACAAGACTGCTACCAGAATTAGGGCTTTTGCAAGCTCAGTTAGCAATTTATATCAGTGGGACCTGGAATGCTAGTGGGATTCATTGCGTATCCTGTGACATAATGTCAAGCTGTTCCTATTCCAACAATGGTAGGAGGATACGGCAGACATAGTCTGCTGTCGGCGTAGTCCACAAATCACGCTCGTGAACAGGTTTGCAATCCACCTCCGTAGTCCTTTGAAGAGTTAAACATGATATTGAGGCATTAAGAAGGTAGAATTCATGCCGAGCACTTTTTGGAATAAGTTCTACTTTCACGAAATTAAAATATTTATTTGTTGTTTAGTGTTTCGATAAATTATTCGATTTCGACATGTTTGCACTGCTGCAGAGGCCAACATAGACGGTGGTCATGTCGCTATGACCAAAGCCAGTGTTACAACCTTTACTTTCATCCAGATCCTCGATGAACGTGTGTCGTGAGTGTAAAATATAGTGGAAGCGCATCAGAAATCATTGGTGCTCTATAGAAATCTGAAGCACTAATTGGTCATCGGCCTGCGCTTCGCATGCTCTTGCCATTTGCGGGTCGGTTTGATTCAAGCTGCATGAATAACGCCTTTCTGCCGTTCTTCTTCTTCACATTGGGTTCCCATATTACCCCACTTCGTAAGCAAATTTCATGCTTGTGATGGGCGCATACATTCATTCATCCAGCTGACCATTCACCCACTCAGTAAAGCATCAATATTTTTCCTGCTTTGGGCGATTGTTACTATTTTAGCAAGAAGGGCTTATTTTGTCTACAAAATAGTCCCTTCAGAAGCCCTAACAGATGGGAATAGGCGTATACTGATGAAGTTCGTTCTCGAGCTGATGCAGGATACGTCCTTTGCTGCCATTTTCATTGATAGAGTTCCATGTGCCATCGCCTTTAGAATATTAAATCGCAGCAAATGCATTTATGGATGCCTTTGCATTTAATGTTATTTTGCTGGTTTGTTGGCAGGGCGAAGTGTGCGGGCATCGCTAGTGACTTAGTGACATCCAACGCTTGACAACATTGTTGTGACAGAATGTTAGGAGCGATCCTCTTTTCTATCTTTTCGACAGAATGCATCACCTCATGTTTCATCCATTTTTGACTGCGACACCTCTTGTTGCACAGATAATTTTCTTTTTAGATCCCTTAGTCAGTCTATGATGACTGATAATGTGGGATGATGAGAGAGAGACTGGTTTTCGGAAAAAAAAGGTAACTGTGGTCTATGGTAATGCCTTTGTAGTATGGTCAACTCTGCGTCGGATTACGTGGGTGGGTTTTGCTTCTGTTTGTCAACATGGCTTATAGGTTATGCCAGCAGCCTTGCAATCCTTCGCCCGTCTCTGCTTCATGGTCAGCCATTTCGCGGCAGCAGATTACGATTTTATAATTGAAGTGGTTTGCTAAGCTACCGTAAAAGCGCAATGACCTCAACTTACGTCTTGGGCTCTCCAGTTGGAGACGCTTTTACGACGGAATGCAAGCCGGCAAATGTTGGCAGATCATTGCTTTTATGCAAACTATAAAAGTTCACATCGGCAATTGAATGCGAATTTGAGTCCGTTTGCTCCTGAATACGCGGATTTGTCAGCACTTTTACTCGTTTGAACTCAAAGTCTCTCAGGAGCTGTCGCAAATATTTCCACAGTTCCATGCCTCCACCCTCTGCAGCTTAAAAATTATGGTACCCAAATTCTTCCTTGAAGTTGCCAAGCATCACGGTCGTATAGCGGAAAATGTCTGGACGCTCGAATGCCTGGAGCAGCCAACATTGGCTAGAATTCAGGCCGGCCATCAGAATCGCAATCTGCTCTTGCAATCCATCGTAGAATTAATCAAACTATCATGGCACTACATTAATCCAAACTATTTTATTCCTTCTAATAATCATTCTAAATAACTTAGGGTTTCAACAACGCATAACGCAATTAGCCAATCATCATTAACTTTATTGTGAGTCGGTGTGACCAGATTTTGATGCTTTGGCATAACCTTAGATTACACTAAAGGGCTCAGGTCATGTAAACATGACTCTGACTACTGTTTCCCCTCTTTCCGCCCTTTCCCTCATTTGACATCAAATTCGACTAGAATCCCGACCCACATCGAAGCTCTATTTTGCGTGGGACTAGAAGACGGTGTCAGGGGTGATAACGCGTCACCAGGTGTCGAAGGTGTTAGTGAGGTCGTCTTCTGTAGCCCTTTGCTCCTCTGCACTGACTAACGTCGGTTCGGGCTACTTTATTTCAGCGCCATCACATATTCAAGGGATAATGCCTGGACCGATATGCACATCACGCTTTTATCAGCATCCCCTCACATCCTGGCATAAACCATCTTGCTGTGGTCGAGTCCAACACAGATTGAAGGAGCACAGTTAAGATGAAGAAATTGTTGGTGCAGGTAACAGTGTCGATTCTGTCCCATCAGACACAATAGCCAAGCAATTGGGCAATAACTTTGCCATTTCCTACTAATTTTCTTTGATTCTCTAAAGACAAAGTTGATGTGCTTTCTTTTTCGCAGCATCACTGTTTTGATCTGTCTTCTATTTCGACACCATTAGCCAGTAAATGATGGTCAGCGTCGCTCTCCATCTTGATCAAATTGTCGCAACGATAGCACATTGCATAAGGCTTTGAGGCTTCTAAGACAGCATCTTTATGACAGGCCATTGTAAAATCAAGATATGGCAGACAGTCTGCTGAGTGCTGTAGAGCGGTATCCATGTGTCACGTTTGCTTAACCCCCCGCTTGTACTAACAAGTGTTCGAGTTAAGACATGGCTGTAGTAAAGACCATTGAGATAATTCCCAAATACCATTTCTAATTTTATCCAGCATGTTCTTTGTTCATTCAATTTTATCTTTAGACCGTAGGTTTTGCGTTTAGTAAAGGAGTCTAAATTTTACCATAATCCGTTCCTTATTTCGTGTTTTTTGATCCCAATTTTGGAGTGCTACCTCATGTATCGTTGGTCGAAGTAGTGCTGCAAAACAGAACGAGACGACACTTGTGGAATGACAGGGAAATGTCTTATTTTTGTCCGATAGGGTACAGCATCTGTACAAAGAATTGAAAAAGCTAAAAATATCCTGGAGATATGCATATCATCGTGGAAAACATCGTCATTTTACACACATTTTGGGAGATGAAAATGACTAACGTCGGCTTGCAGGATGAAGAGTGGTATCTTCATTCGTTCTCTACTTTGCAGTCGTGAACCAGCATATTGTGGTAGGTGTTACCCCATAGCACTATCACTTTTAGTTAGGCTCTTTCACTAAGCAAGAATTCGATTTTATTTTGACAACGTCTCAACATCAAGCTGGCGTTTGATTTGCGGATTAACGAGCTCTTATGGCACTAGTCGAAGAATCAATCGTATCATTATTGGAAGTACAAGTGTGCGAATCTTAGTCTGTGTTTGTAGATTCGGTTGGAAATGAATCTGCACCTCACCTTCATTCTCTTCCTTCAATTGCGCAGTTGTTTAAAAAAGCAATCAGTTATTAGCGTATAAAAGAACTTGAAGATCTACCGCTGTACTGCGTATCCGTACAAAAGAACGAAAGTAAAGCCGACAAATACCAAAGGGAGAAATTTATTCTACATGACTCAGGCAGAGGCCACTGATGGTGTGGTGTCTAAGGCCGGCCCTTAAAAGCCCGAGAAGCTATGCTGTACTTGTTCGAGTAAATGCACCTCCATAGCCATTGCCGTTCAAGGAACACGAGTCTCGTGACGCTACGCACCACATCTGCCACCGGTACCGTTGATAATGATAAGCAAGTGCGCTCCGAACGTGCATAGCCGTCATCACTTTGCCTCGTTCTTAATACCACCAAAGCCGTCGAAGAACATTCTTATCGGTTCATACCAATTTTTTACAAGGAAGTAAGTAACGAAAGAGAGGGGAAAAATCCTTGCCCTTCTACATGAGTGCTCTCGATTGTCTTTTTGCGTCAAATGTGAAGCGTTGCTTTATGGGCATAGAACAACATCATAGATTGATTCTGCTATTATAGTACCAACATGCGCTGCACATGGCACTATTAAAAGAGAAAAGGCCATCGACGACACTTTTTGTTTCGGCCTTTGCACACCTGCAATGGGTGCGCATAGTAGACGAGGGCATTCTTCGGTGGTGAGATGGTGGTATTTGGCCCGAGGCAAAGTGATGAGTGTTATGCATGTGCTGAGTGCACTTCCTTTCGGTGGCAGACGCAGTCCGTTTCGTCACGAGCACCGCATTCGCTGCTGCAGTGTAATAATTTAAAATGACAGTAATTCGATAAAAATTAAAGAAAGGTAAAAATAAGGGGAATGTCAACTCAAGGCATTTAGCCACATCGCTACGCGAATACCATCTACCAAAACCATAATCCTTCTCCTCCAGCTACCTATGCAAACATAACTCTGACCCAAAGTATGCAAGAAATGGCAGTAAAATACATGGGATGGAAAGTGAATAACACACCTCACAAACATTACTTCGCCGAAAATTTGATGGGTCCGCACGTGCGTGGCTGACATTTAAAGACGAAAAGGAGACAAATTAAAACTACAGATTGTATTTAGTGACCATTTGTTGTTGAGTGCATTGGTCCTTTGCATAGGGGAATATATTGCACTAAGATATTTTATAAAATTATTGTAAATATTAAATTATGATATCGCTTATTCAAACAGTTCCGTAAGCGCATAAGTTGCGGGAGCATAGTTGAATTCGGTCGCCTCAGTTTTGCATGATAATGCATGTCTCTTTGACCGCAGCACTAAGCAAGAAAGAGAGAGCATTGGCAACTGCATTAACTGATCACAAACGCATTTACCTTTACTATTCTTGGTATAATTTTTAAACTAAGTTCTAGTTACTTGGTCTTTCAGAAAAAAATGCTTTTGCATTATGGCGCCTTCTCAAAACACAAACCTTACCGCTTCACAATGTGGACAAGTGGTTGCATGAAGGCAGGCACTACGAGCGGAGTTTAATACAGTTGCTGCACTTAGCGCAACTAGTTTGCATCCATTGAATGAAGACCTAAGAAGACTCGGGATCGATGCAGATGGAAACAGGTGTCTATCCCAACCGCTATTAAACTGGCGCCGACTATCACTGATGAAACGAAGAGGCGTTTGGTTACAGAGCCATCATGTTCCGCTTCCTTTTCTCTTTGTGTCTTAAGCCATCATATCTGGTCCAGTAGTGCCTCTGTGATTGTGAAGTTCTATTCTTATTAAAAAACTTTAGTTAGGATTGAGTACAATGTTGACAAATCAAATATAGCCACTAAAAGTCCATTCAATGCACAAAAGGCTGCGTAGCTCTTAGCGCAGCAAAATGGTTTTATTGCAGAGTCCGTGTTTCTGGTGGAAAAATTTACGTGATCCAGCAAAACAGTGCAGCACAGCATCATTCACAGCAGTTGATAATGCTCTTTGCTTTTAAGGCGCTCGCAAAAATAGAATTTAGTGTGCAAACGATTCCAACTGTCAAACCAGGTTCAGGAACTCAATTTTAGCATTTCAAAAGACACGAAATGGACAAAGGAGAGGTAAATTAGTTTCACAAATTCGACAAACATGAAATAGAGCCCAAACCAAAGCAAATTAATGCCATCATTTTGAAAGGGACGAAATGAACTTAAATGAGAAGAAAATTGGATGCATAAAGTCAAAATGTACCAAACTGGCACAAAAGGGAGAAGTAAATTGCTTTCATTATCTTGAGAGGCATAAAATGGAGCCAAATCAGGAATAATTTGGCTTTACTTTGTGACATTAAACAAAATTAGGCAAAAAAGTAGATGGAATTCTTTATATCGAGGGGCATGAAACGGAGTCAAAGTAAATAGCAATTAATATCATAAAGTCGAGTTCCGTAATTAGAGCCATGGCAAAAGCAATTAGGCTTTAACATTTTGGAAAGCGTGAAACTGTGTCGAACGAATTTACAATGCGGAAACATGCAAAATAAAGCCGAAAAAAGGGAAATTAAAATTCACGAAGTCGAAACGCATGATATGGAGCCGAAGGAGACTAAATTGAGTTTACGAATTCAAAATGGATAAAACAGGTCTAAAGGAGAAATAATTGATTTCTCGATTTCGAGTTGCTCGGAATGGAGAGGAGGGAGGCGAAATTGAATTAGCAGTGTCTAGATGGATGTATATTGAATCGAATAAGGAAAAATTAATTATCCGGAGTCAAGAGTCTAAAATCGAGCCGATGGTGTCAAAATGATTTAAAAAGTGTTCAAATGATGAAATGGAATTTAGAGGATCAAAATTGATTCACGATGTCGTAATTTATGAAATATATTTGAAAGCGAAAATTTTGCGGATGGAGAGGAAGATATTTTGCGACACGGAATATACGAAATGGAGTCGAACGATGCTGTTTTGATTTTTTAAGGCAAAACGCATAAAATGGAATCCTGAAGAAAGTGTTTTCACTAGGACGAAAATATTAAATGGAGACAAAGCATGGGAAGATAATTTTCATTACGAAATGGAGGAATTTGAGCCTATTAGGACAAAATTGCTTTTGTGGTGTCGAAAAGATAGAAATAGAAAAGTTGGAGTAGAAATGGGTTTTGCGATGCTAAATGCACGTAATGAACCTGACGTAGACGTAATTTAATTCACAACGTCGAAGAGCGCAAAGTGAAGCCGATTGAGGCGAGACTGATTGTGCAATGTCAAAAAGTCCGAAATAGAGACAAAGGAGAGAAGACTGATTCTGTACTACAAAATGTATGTAAAGGAGCCGACTGGAGGGATATTCATTTCACGATGCCGAATTGTCTGGCATGACTTGCAGACTATGCCAATGGCACCACAGCTCTTTTGTATGTCTGCCGCATCTTCGCGTCATTGTTGGAAGATAAACAGCTTGACTTGATGTCGCTCTATGCACGATGAATTCTACCAACATTCGAGGCCTCAATGATATAAAGTGCTGGCTGAACTTGCGAAAGGCCTTAATTCTAGTAGAAGCCTTGCGCAAACTGGAGGGGTGGCGGACAAATATTTTCAGAGATCAATCCGGAGCAGATTATCGGTTTTATGGACGTCAAGAAACTTCTCGAAATTTGTAGAAAATGTGCTTTAAGCAACCTACCGCTAAAACAGACAAAGTATCCGTTCCTTCACTTTAATGACATTCTGATCCAATGCATCACTTTCTCAGTGCAGGTTAGTAAGCCTTAGTGGATGACGAATTTCGCTTTAAAGGCAATTGGACTTCGTGTCCACCTTGCTGTAAGAACGCCACTCTCAAGACCCTTTTCACAAATGGTACGCTCTCAATGCCTTCGCAGTGGTGAGAACCATTTCAACTTTCTCTCATCACGAAGAGCCGCATTCAGTGTGTGTTTCATTCAAGTAACTGAATCACTTCGCCAACGCGCATGCCACTTGTAACGAACCGACAATGTTGATGCATACACGAGTAGAAATTCAACTGTGTTTAGTCACCTTTACAGGCATAAAATGTTAGTGAGGTTGATTATACATGCAGCGCTTGGAATCTTTCGTGACAAGCACCGCAACTAAAAATCCTTTTTTCGATTGTATGCAGTTGAATCATTAGGACGTGGAAGCACTCTGCCTGGGAAGTCAATTTAGAACTCTCATCTGTAGATAAATTTTAACTTTAGTTTGCTGACAAACCTGTGTATTAAATGTGCTTAAATCGCTCTCCTTCGTTTCGGAATCCGCGTGCACGCCCGAGTATCGTGTGACTTTTGATTTTCTTACTGATTGATAAAGACGAAGATGCATGAAGTGTGATCAGCGCTTCAAACATCCAAGCCATTTTCTGCGTTGTGTGCACCCCAAATCACATCTTTTTTTCCAATCTGTCTAAAAATGCAACCAACTTGTATAGCTTTGTCAATTATTATTTGTGCGTCTATTCGATAAACTCAAAATATATTTAGCAGGCAAATGGCAGAAGGGCAAAGAATCCCTTTTTGTCAGCATTAAGCCGGAGTTTGTTTGGATGCTGCCTTTGACATCAAATCCGCCTCGATCTTCACTACAATTGCAGGCCGCTTGAGGAAATGACCTCCGAATTGAGATTAACGAGTAATCCTGACGCCGTGACGTACTGAGTTCGAAAACTGATGAGTTTCTTCGAACCCACCAGTTTGTACACTCAAGTCGCAATCACTCGACGCTTAATCACTATTCAAATTGCACTTCGAACTAGTCCTCTTCAATAGCGCTGCATTCTCTACGACCGTTAAATCAGTTCTTGACTTCTTCAGCAGCTTTTTAGTTGAAGTCCGCCTCGTCTACCCCTTAAACACTTTTATATGCCTTGGAAATATCGATCCAAAGGCTTATTGTCGGCCATGCTAAATGAAAGGTTAATTGAAGAGTCAGAATGTATAAATGAACAAATAAGTGATTTGGTGCTAGGAGCCGCGTGGCATTCTTTTCCCCTTCCATTGTACCGCTTTCCCGGTTTCATTCCTTCAGTTGGGCTGAAAATACAGTCGGCGTCTACAGATACAGAGGCGACTGCAGTGGTTGACTGCACACTGAGTGGAGCCACGGTAATTTCGCCAATTATCTCAATGTTATTGCATGCGGAAGTAATCGAAGAAGTAGATGCTGACCACGAAACCCCCCTTTACAGACACCAGAACTATGGCAAAGCAATTAGAAAAACAAGCAATTAAGTAGACATGCTGGACGTCAATTCCGACAGTCGTTACCCATTTTTTCCCTTCTGCAGTAACGGGTACTTTATTGTAGATGTCTTGCAAATCATGATTGTAATAAATAAGCATGCGCAGAAAAGAAGACAAACAAAGAATCTGGAGCTTTTGATTCCTTTGAATGTGTGCGCAGCGAATCGCATCTCCTTTCATGGATTTGGAACCACACTTATTAGTGCTCTCAAGGCGAATTCTCAAAAATGCATTAATTTTTAGCAGAGTTAGATGACTGGAGAAAAAGACAAGCTTAAATGCGTACGTTCGAAAAATAGCATTTAGTAGGTGAAAGAGCTGCAAATAAGAGCTAGTGCTGAAGCGGTGCCACGCCGCTAGACGAGAGCTGTCGCAAAGTTAAGGCTGAACGACTCTGCCTCTTTCTTCACTTTTCCAGTATTTAGGTCTCACAGGTAGCTTTATGTGTACCTAATGTTTCTTTGAAATTGTGCTCAAACACATGCCCTCATTTCATACCCTTTTTTATTTCTCTTTTCCTTTCCTGCTTTTAGAGTTCCCTCGTGATTTTATTTTAGGACCCCCTAACCCATAACAAATGAGATCAGGTTTAGATGGTACCGCGCATGTGCCATGACAA
Organism: Taenia hydatigena; assembly: GCA_036345935.2. Classification (NCBI taxonomy): domain Eukaryota; kingdom Metazoa; phylum Platyhelminthes; class Cestoda; order Cyclophyllidea; family Taeniidae; genus Taenia; species Taenia hydatigena. The sequence continues at coordinate 3,569,023 of JADWOT020000010.1, forward strand.
AGATTTCTTAGCTTGTAATCGCACAAAAAACCATGTGTCATTTTCACCATTCCCATGTAAGCTACTACAATAATCCCCTTTGCTTGCAAATGCTTTATGCTAGTCAATTGTATGGTACTTTGGTAAGTCAGGCAACCAGACGTAACCAACGTTTTGATTACAACCCGCCATTAGAAAATGAGGTAAAAATAAGAATATGTTTTAGCGCTAAATAATTTAACCAGACAATTTTCAATGCGCGTGTGTAGTTATACTTTTTGCGGACACCGTGTCAAGAGGGGCATTTGACGTCCTGATGCGTACCAAAACCATGTGTAATGTGAGCAGCCGATAAAAGGGTAGTACTTGTTCTTTTAGCGCAACATGGTTGGTAGACACCTCATGCAATTTCTCTTCCGTACAGCCTCTAACCGCTTAAGATTTGCCTTACTTTAAATGCTCTTTTCAATGGTGGAGCTCATTAAAGCGCAGACCTCCTGACGGCGCGGATAGGGGCAGCGCATGCCTTTCAAAAGAGTGGTTTCCACTTTACTGCTATTCGTGACATTAGTTAATCTAGATATGATTGCGACTGCATTATTCTGGTGGTGTCTGAATTAAAGATAAGCTTACAATAGTCTAAGAAGCACGTCGGTCTCGCCAACTACTGAGCGTTGGCTCAAGTGCAAGCTAAACTCATGTGAATTGTGAGCTCTGGCACCGTTTGCTGTAATTAGTGGGATGATTTCTTAACCTTGGGAAAGATAACCTCTGAGATATGCAAAAACTCGCAGATAATTGTCATATAGTAATAGACATCACTTTAACGCTGCGATACCACACATTATGAACATCCAGGTTGAGTTAATGTGGTCAGGGGGACTAGTTTGATATCATTCAGAGTGCGAATCTAGCAATCCAGCATGTATGGTTTGGCATTGAGGGTGATTCTGTGCCCTTGCTATCAACGTGGGGAAGACAGAAATGCAGCAAGGTTGCGCCTGATTAGGGCCATGAAAATGGTGTGAGATACTTCGAGATCAAGACCAACGGCCGAGTCCGCAAGCGTTTACCTTTAAAGCTTTGGATGATATCTGGCTCACAACTTTGTCTACGTGCATGCTAAAGCAGCAAAATGATAAAAAAATATCATGCTCGAGGCAAACGCTGTGAAGTATTATTTCCCAAGCGATTTTCAGAATGACGTCACCTAGCCTAGACCTGGAGAGAGTAACGATTCGTTGCGCCATGCCAAACAAATCAGTTCAGCTAGTTCGGATCAAGAAAATCACTGATCATCACAACAATACCTAGAGAAGGAACGAAGCGAGAGAGCGTTTACATTTGCTTGCTGGCACTGCTGAACCTGCCAGAAGTGTTCCGGGATCTGCCATACAGAAGCACAAAGGTGTTATTTGTTTACAATCAGAATGAATCGCCTTAGCTAACAACACAGGCGACATTTGAGATTGCTTATTCGTGCAGCAGCATAAACCAGTGCCAAAATCATTGCGACTGGGCAAAATTCATATGACACTATGCTAAGATAGCTGGCGTAGAAATGCGAATAACCTTACCGTTTCCTAGTTTCTTTTTGTTTAGCAAAGCAGAGAGAGAAACTATGCAGCCGTATAAAATATTGAAGCAAATGATTGCAAAGTCTTGCTTTCTTTGAAGCAATCTGCATCTCATTGTGTCATGCGGTTAATTCACTGTTTAAATGTGAATGAGGACACTCATTCCCTTTAGCACTTGCATCCACTAATTTATTTGGCTCCTTCCGATCTATTTTGTGTCCCTTCTTACATTGCTGTATGCATGCGTGGAACCGAAATAACACGTCGAACTTGCCTTTAAATCATTTGTTGCCGTCCGCCATGGACAATAATAGGGGAAAAAGTGCCTCATTTAAAGTTGCCAGTGCGTCCTGCATACCCAGCGAGAAAATACCAAAAGGGAAGCTCGGTGTAAGCTGAAGCAAAGATGTCTAATCATTTACAGAGCAGTCGTAAGCGATATGGAGAAATAATAGCATTAGTTACGCGTTCAAAGCAAGAGAGAAGTAGAGGAGGGCATGCACGCCGCAGACTAGCTCCTCCACCTCCATGGCACGTAAAGGCGCCTTCGCAAGCGTCGGTGTAGGCGCACCCTCGGTGGTGGTTGCTGCTTACCACCATTGCTGCGACCATCCCCACGGCTGGCCACACGGCGACCACCATTGCGGCTTCTTCTCACACGGCCACTCACACGGCCACCAATAGTGCGGCTTCTGCACAGACCACAATGCCCACTTCTGTCCATATTGTGAGCCCTTCTCAAACTCTCCCCACGGTGCCCACTTCCACGGATACGAGCATGGCCAACCTCCCCACACCATTTCTTTGTCTCTGCTTTCCTTGATACTGACTTGCGCGCTGAGCTGTGCCTGCTTATATACCAGTCGCCTTGTTCTCTAATTGTCTCGTGTGGCCCTTGTGCTCACTGTACTTTTAGCTCTACACTCGTGTTTGCCGATCGCCATCGATGCTCTCGTGATGCCAACATTTCAGCTGTCATCTTATGTGTTGTCCAGACTGTGACTCGCATGTGACTCCTCAACATAATATTTTCCACTTAAGTGGTAAAGTTGACTAGAAATTTATCAGTGTTCCATGAACGGTCACTGGCCTTGCCAATGTAGAAGTCGTAGCGCATAGGCAAAGCAGTCTGATAAATTCTATTTATTACCTGCATATTCTGTATAAATATCCATTTAAAGCGCGAAAATAGCCGAATTTTGCCCCGCATCTGCTCGTTTTAACTTTTGGCACAGTTTAATTGACATTGCATTCTAAATGTCTGTCAAACCATAAAATTGTCAGGAAAAGTTCAAATTTTCCCTTGATAAATAATAAAAACTGAGAAAACTGAGTCTATTGTGTCAAACAGACACGATTATTGGCACTTGCAGACATTATTGACTAAAATAAGGCAATCCCATCTGGTGTGCTTCTACGTTAAGTGGCGTAATGCCTCATCCACTGCACTAAGCACCTTTATGTTCATGTCCTATTTCACTTTGTGTAACCAGGTCCCTTCGCAATATTTATCGACTCACTGACTGTAGTAAATGAATAAAGAATAAGGAAATATAAAAATTGATGGAGGTCTATCACAGATGGGTTATTTCGCACTTAAAACCATGCCACAAATTGATTCTGACAAGCCATTTTAAGCACGTCTGCTACAACTGGCAGTAATGTCTGCATCAATTACTACCGTCAGCATAGGTGCGTCAAAATATAGATGCTGACATAGGGACGTTCATGTTCAGGGTCGACAGCGCAATCTAAGAATCTTTAAAGGCGACCATCAAGCGACTCAGTGCTACTTATCAGGCTTTGCCTGTGCCTTCAAGACGTTCTCAATTGGTATATCCTCTTCACCGAAAACGGCATCTATTTCATCTGAAATTCAGAAATGCCTTAAATTTAAGCCAAAATCAAAGCAGTAGTTGAAGGTGATGGAAAAACCCCGAATCGAAATCAATTAAACATGGTACTATGTTTTAAGCGCTTAGCAATATGAAGAAATGTGTTGGACATATCGCCAATGGTTTCTCTTGGAGCGAGTAAAAGGCCTTTACTGAGGATAGGCCATCCACTGACACAATTGCCTTTTACGCATTAAGGATGATTCTACGCATATCATCAGTCAGTGGGCATTTAAATTGCAAGGAAAGCTATTTCTTATCCCCCATGAACAGCCACAACTTGGGTTTGACACCTTTTCTCTCCACGACTTCCTTAGAGATAGAGGAGAAAGTAGAAGGAGCAAAGCAGGCTAAATCCACTATCGTGCGGAACAACTTGGATCACGAGAGATAGTTGAAGTAAGCCTGTGCATTTTTCCACCTCAACTAAGGGCTTAAAGGTCGAATAGCAGCGGCCTCGACGCTTAGCATGAAGTTATTTGAAAATCATTCAAATACATGGTTGCCTATTTTTTGTAAGTGCAATGCACTCCTGAATATTTTAGGTAGTTCCATATAGTCGTGGACCGAATTTCCTTGTATTTGTTGTACAGTGTTCCCCAATGCACCCACATCATCACAAAGTAGTTGAATTTGCTAAATCAAAATGACTAGTAACAGATCTTTGGGATGGACTCAAGTGTCTACGTCATTTCTTCAATGACCACTCACTGAAAACTGCCTTTCTCCTGGATGCAAGCCCACGCCGCTCCTAATGCGTCGCACAATGGGGTGCAAAGCGACTATCCACTAGTGTCGTATCCTCATCAATGGCAAATCTCACTGCCATTTGAACAAAACTGTGACAGAATGCATGGACGCAGTCACTGCTTAAAAATGAGGACACATTTTAGGTTCTAAGTCTTGCTCTTATATTTTGACTTCATAGATTCGAGTCAGAGATGTTTTTCGTTGTTACTCAGCGCACTCCTTGAGACGTGCATTGGCTAGCAGTTTACAATAAGTTGGCTTGCGCCGAATTACAAATTGCGCTCAAAACAGGAAGACTGATATAAAAAGTTGCATTTTAAGTTGCAAGCTGGTTTTTATCTGATTCGATGCTATTTTATTATATGCAGAAAGTTCATTGTGCTGCGGTTCCAGATACAATCATAATCAACATGCAAAGCTCAAAACAACTTAATTGCAGCTTTACTAAGGAGGGTACAAGTTTAAAAGAGCCTTGGTATGGTAGGTGAGGGGTCTGTCGATCAACCAGCTAAGACGTATCGGAACAGAGGTGTACAGTGAAGCAAATACACCCATCGACAAACCTACTTAGGTGACGATTATTTAGGGCTTTTGACTACCGCCTCCTTTGGCGACTGCTTGACCGCATCCTTAAATCGGGGCGTTGGATGCTGAAGACCTTGTAGACGATAACGCTAACAGGAATAACGTATGCACAACAACATACTTTCCTGATTATTCCGAGCCTTATAATCTGCTGTGTGCAACTTTAGACCATAAAAACAGTCTCATTAGTGACATCGGTGCGCTTTTACCCATGAGCTGTGCACGAAATGCGTCGAACGGTTCAGTATATAACCAGCCTGAAGATCCCACTAAACGAGAATCGGTAGAAATAGGTTATTGACACTTTCAAATAGGCCTTGAAATTCGTCATTTCTGAACTTTTTAGATTCTTGCGTAGCAGGCCTCCGACTGCCTTAGGCGCCTTAATTTTGCATACCAGCCTTTACCTGTGCAAGCTTACATATTGAACCTGCAAGATAGTATTAGAAGGATGAAATAGAGCCGAATAATTTGTAAATGATTCACAATGTCATAAAGAACGAAATGGAGCCAAAGGAGAGGAAATTGATGCGACAATACGAAGTGCAAGAAATAGTGCCGACTTCAACCCCATTTTATGCGTCTCGACGTTTTGACACCAATTTCGCTTCCTTGAACCCCGATTCATTCATTTCAACGCTGTAACATACAGCTCTTCTTCCTCAACTCCTTTGAATTCAATTTGATGGTTTAAGATGCATTTCTTCTCTTTCGACTCCATTTCATGCATCTCGTCTTTTAAATATCAAATACACCTCCTTCTATTTCAAATCTTGCCTATTCATGTTCTGATATCAGTTATTTCTCTTTCGGCTCGAATTCAGGCCTTTTGACATTATGATATCAATTTCCCTCCTTCGGCTCAATTACAATTATTTCGATATTTTGATAGCAGTTTCTCTTTCTTGATAACATTTCATGCCGTTTGAAGCTTTGACATCAATTTTCTCTCCTCTGACTCCATTTCATGCATTTCGACCTTGATGTGCCGATTTGCGTTAGTCAGTTCCATCCTATTCGGTCCGATGTTCTTATATCAATTTACCCCTCCATCCACTCCATTTTATGCTTTTCAAAGCTGTGATATCCAAGTCCCTTCCTTTTGACTGCTTTTTATGCATTTTGACATTGTAAAGTAATTTTCCTTCCTTCGGCTCTAAATGAAGCGATTTGGCTCAATATCAATTTTCCTTCTTCTGCTTTATTTCATGTTTTGGATGCTTTGAAATTCAATTCTTTCTTTTATCCTCATTTTATGGATTATAGTGATTCACCACCGAATTTGCCCTTCCGTTTGCCACTTTTAATGCATTCAAGCCTTAATTTTAATTCTCTGCTTCGTTGGCTCTATTCCGTTTCGCGCATTTCAATTTTGTGTATTAATTTTCCTTTTTTGTTGACTTCATTTCTTGCATTTTAAATTTTGGGTTCAATTCCCTTATTTTTTGTCTCTTTCTTGCTTTTTTGCCTTTATTATCATTTTTTCTCCCTTAATTCTTTTCAAAGGTTTTGACCTAATGAACTCAATTTTCTTTCTCTTTAGTTTTATTTCGCGCATCAAATGCTTCAAAGGCTTAATTTGCTTTAAGCATTAATTGATGTCTTCACTCTTATAATGAACATTTTTGACTGCGCTAGTTGCAGAAGGTGAAACAATAGTAACGAATCAATGAGGGGATTTTATGTATCCAATTAAAAATCCTTCTCGTCTAATGCATTAAAATATAATTGCACTTGAATGACGTTTTAATAATCATCTGCAATCGATTTCAGTTTACATAAATCTTAACGCATTATTCGGGGACAATAGCAATTTTACCGACTTCGCTGAACTAATGGCAAAATAAGATTATGCTAACTGTGTCAACACGGGATTGTCTGGCATCGTTTTAGGTTTTTTGCATGAAAATCTTTGAATTGCAGAAATCAATTTGATAAATGGCAGAAAAATCCATTTGAATGAATCTTCATCGTTAGGGATTCATTGTTGAATTTTATAAACAACCAATTAAAAATAACGCATGAGTCTATTTAATGGTCTGCTAAAAAGATTGATCATTGTTTATTATGCGTGCTACATCCTATAATCCTTCCTCCTCTTAGCAAAATTGAATAAAGGCATGGCCTGCGCAAGACTTCAGAAATCTATTGCTAAGCTTTATCAAAAAATACAAGAATTTCGTGTAGATTCTTTTAATTTGTTGACATCATTTTCAGCCCTGAGTGACTGCTATCCTCCGCAAAACTGAAAAAGTTGGTTAACCTTGGTCACTTTGTGCCATTCTTTTACATGATAATTGCGTCCATTATACAAAAATTGTAGGAGCTATCGATTTAGATCAAGGGCAAAGGCAAAGTAGTAAGGGAATAACTGTGGCCATTTACCGCAAATGAAGGTCAGAATAGTAAATTTTTTTAAGTGGGTGCAGCAAAACGCAAAATATTAACGAGACCATGGGTGCATTTTATGTGCCTTTCTTACTACTTTCAAACTGGCGGTAGATAAGGCGGATGAAGTTGACAAAGAGGTGAGAGTGAAAGAAGCTTCCACTATACCAAACAAATGTACTTTATCTGGCCAACCTCGCTTATATCATACTATGCAAAACAACAGCTGCACTAAGCATTGTTTGATGCAATTTCAAGACATTGGTCAGGCTAGAACTGCTGGTGATAACTTTGTCGAAGTGACGGAGACCACAGCTCTGACCGCGAGGCGGACAGAAACGGCGCTTGGGAGAAGGAATATCTTTTACTTACCTTTGCAGATTTATGCATTTACTTGAACATATCTCTGTGCTATTTGTAATCAATTTCTTTTTCCTTTAGCTACATTCCATGCGTTCAGATTTTGTGAGAATTACTTCCTCTTCTGGCTCCACTTCGTGCATTCCGACTTTTGAAGCAAATTTGTTTTGTTTTTTTGAATCCAGTTCGAGTATTTTAACATCCCAAAAACAACTATTATCTTCTTTGGCTCCGTTTTTCCTTAGCAACTAGGTTGATGGAACCCTCCGTTCCGTGCTCACAAAAGCAAAATGAATTAATATTATGAGGGATTTCCCAGGTTTAATGTGCTGTACTACCCAGTTTGCCTCGTTCGCCTCCTGCCTTACTCATGTCGCCCGTTTTGATCAATGCCTCTGTGGCGTTGTGGTCCTTCTTTCTTCCTCTCACACGATGTCCACTTCAGTGTGCGAGAGATAGTGGAGAAGCCGCAGGAAGGAAAAGCGATTAAGTGTAGAGAATTGGTTTTGTAAGTGTTTGTCGGAGGGTTAGCAGAGAGTAGATTTGAGATCAAATGGGGGGCCTACTAGTCATCTAGCAAGCGACTCAATATGATTGTACTTCGTTCAGAATTAAACGGTTAAATTCGTTCACAAAAAGTTCATATGTGAAGGGGATGAGATGAATACGCCTTCGCATGTGCACATACTCAAGCACGCCGAAACGTTCCCACACGGTTCCGTGAAACACCGATGAAGACTTCTCCCCAAATGGACGAAAATAAAAGCGGTTGATGGCACACGTGCACATGTACAAAATTTTGCGCAACCAGACAGACAACCGCTAGCACATGATAAGAAGGACACAGGTTAAGTAAAGAGGTAGAGGGAATCTGCACAAGGAACTTAAAAGAACTACACAATGAGGAAAGCAGGCAAAAGTTTGGCCAGTCTGCAAATTACGATGTCGGAGCAACGAGCTGGCCTTCACTCCCTGGAGTAAATGAATAAGGAGTAGAGGAGAGGTCTAAGTAGATGCGGCTCTGGACAAAATGAAACGGTAGAATGAAAAATGAAATAGGAAATCTAAGGGCAATCTAAGTTAAACTAGACTAAAATAAAGTCGAATCTAAGTAAGGTGTAATTTGATTAGATCAAGTCTAGCCTATGTTAGTCAGATCTAATTTGTGAGTCTGCAAGTTATTTAATCATGCCATAATGAAGTGTGAGACTAGGGAAGAGATGAACGGCCCTTACCCAAAGGGTACCGACAGACGATGAGATAGTAGGAGGCGACGAAAACATTGGTTGTGAGTTCAAAGGAGGTGAAGTTGTGATAAAAGTGACGAAGCCAGAGGGTGGGGCCGTCCTCCTATAACGTAACTCATTTTTGTGGAGATCAAGGCCCGTAGGGTCATAATACCCAGTGATGTCCTAGTTGCATTTAATAGACTTGTCGGTGTTGCGGCTTCTGATATCTGATTAGCAGGACGTATTTACCAGGCTGCCTGCGTCTTTCCTTTCGCTTGAGTCACGATAAGTTTTAGACATTGTTAAGCCTTATTTCCTGGCCTATAGTTGATTGGCGCCTCCTTTACCCACATCTGCAACATGGACAAGACTTGCAGTGTGCTCACTGCTCACATTCGGGTCGCTTAATACCCCAGTATACTGTACGAATACCTTGCACCTGTTCGGCGTCCGGCCCTAATGCGCCAGACTACAGCACCTTAAAACCAGAATACAAGGATGTCAAAGAATTCAAGCATCCATCTAGCTTGTATTCTCTGTTTAGCTTCGCTTTCCTTAATTCGCCGCAATCAACTGATGCTTAGCGTCATAGCCCGAGTCATTATAGAAATTGTTTTCCTACCGAAGCACTTAATATCATTCATCTATTTATTTAATTGCACTTCAGCTCTCCAGTTACTAGAAGCAGAGGTAAAGGCTAAAGCGAATCTTTAGTTTTATGACCTGCCTGCCACTTCATTTGCGCCTTCACCTCCCCACCTATCAATCCGCTGCCCACTTATCTATCTGTCCTACTTCGTGAGAGCGTGGCAGTCAATTTGGTCTACGTAGAGTAGAGTAGTCATGAGAGGAGGTACAAACACTAATAGCAGGTTGACGCGTTACCTAAACCTAAAGCGACGCGGGTTTTTAAAGTTGGGAAGGGAGTGAGGTCCTTAGGACTGGCTAGGGACTATTGTCAGGTTACTTGGAGTATGCAACAAAGGTCCAGGCACGTTTTTATCATCAATCGAGGAGCCAAAAGTAGGGAAGAAATCAAGGATATGGGACATGATGGCCAAAAAATGGCAAAAACAGGTAAAATGGCAAATGCGGTTTGAGAAGTCGCTAGTCTAATTGATTACACAAAATCACCTTTAAAGTAGAAGTTAATATTTTATGGTACATCACACCACACTTCAGTACAGAAAATAAATTAATGAGTTTGAATAAGAGCGCTGCGCAATTTAATTAATTGGGGTATTGGAATGATAAATTTGCGTAGCAATGTCAACCACTCATTGAATGTGATAGGCGATGCAGTTGTGGAGTACTGCTTGTGACATCTATGAAGACGAGTCTACCGAACCTCGGTCTGCCCGATTGATTGACCACCACGCCTCCCTCAAAGTAGACGATTTCCGGACTAGAGCGTACATGTAACATCGGCTTGAGCTCAGTTCATCTCCAATCGCTCGCATTCGTAGGATGTTGTGCCAACAATTCAGCATTATTCGATTTTCCCATCATGCCTGAGTTCGGTGCAATTCAACAACATCTGCCATCCCTACGTCTGGATTATTCAACACAAAAATATTACGTCGTACGGGTGGTAGGCAAGGAAATCGCATGGTTGTAGAAATGCTGACTTAGCCACAACGAACATACTCGCCGGTGGTGGTGTCCAATTATTCACATATAACGAGGCACTGTTTATAAGAGCGGCCACCCAGAAATAAAGGTCATTGCTGTAACAGTCTCGGCAAATTATCGGGGTCCAATTCTTGCTTAGCGGAAAACGCAACACACGTCATCGTCTAGATTACTAGAATATAGAGTCTACAACTCTAAACTAACGACAACACTTTCCAGGAAGGTGGAGGCAGACAATGATCCCTGTCAGAGAGTGACGATAACTTGTAAGCACAAACTTCATAACAGATAAAGGGAGGGCCCCCACCCAGCCACTCTTCTTGACCCAGAGCATCCAATCGTGGCTAATGTATTTGGCTTGATTATTTGTACAACACTTGGACGAATCATACTTGATCGAAACAAGTAGATGACGACTTTCGTTACAAAGAAAACACGATAAAGTAGTGAGTACCAAGGAGTTGAGCTATTAGACAAACATGTAATTGAATTTCTGCGTTGCACGTAGTGACAGAATTGCGCATATCAAAGGAGAATCCCTGTCCCTAAGTGCATTGCAGCAGCGGAAGTGGAATCAGAGGAGGGCAGATAAGAATTTCTTGAAAATGAGAGAACGCGGGCGGACCTGCAGAATGCCTATTTTTCTTGTGAACAAGCGGATCGTCCTAATAATCGTGGATGAATCCACTTATACGCCTTATGTGGCCCTTTATTGGGCAGTGCTAATAAAATAGGTGTAATAATGAGGGCTTGTGTGGAAGAGACCACGGAGTAAAAATCAAATCGGACTGTAATGAATATTCTGTAGCCAACTGAATTTGCCTGTTAGGGTTTACCAGGACGAAACACTGGATAGTTGTCATGGACAGATTTCGACCGCTACAGAAAAGGGGCAATTTTGCTCAATTCTCGGTTCCTCTCCATTAATTTAACGAATTGAGCCAGTATCTCGCAGCACTGGTCAAGATCGGAATCAGGTGAGACTCTGGCATCAATCGCTGCGGAGAAAGGCTCTTGCGGAAGGGTATGCAGGGTCAGCGGAATCCTTTGTTGCTGAGGGTGCAAGTGGATGTTGAACCTCACGGTTTTCATTCGATTCCGGAAATTAATTCCTTCCTTGAAATGGGGAAGATCCTCTAACGCTCCCACCAGTGTAAAGGGTTCCTCCTCTTCCTTCTGATCGATATAGTTCTTCTGAAAGAGAGTACAGCGAGGCCTAGTAAGAGAGTTTGGGACGGGGATGAGTCATGCGCCTGGGAGTCACCAAGCTCAAATTGTTCCCCGCCCCTGGCCCACAAGGTACATTTAAAGAATATAAGCATTACAACAGTCATCCTGCGGAGTGCTTCGATGACAAATCAGCCCTGCTGGAGAAAGTTAAGATGCTACTCGTCAGGAAGAATTAAAGCATTCAAGCGAATTTACTAAATTCTACATATCCGAAATGTCTAGCCCAGCGATAAACCTTAAATGTAACTTAGAACATGCTTTAACTTTGTCGGAGAGCATAACCAGAGAGCAGGAAGTAACCATTGAGACTCTCTTACACTAATGATGATCTTATCAGCGAATTGAAGACATCGCAAGCTTCAAGAAGCCACAGTGCCGATACCGTCTCTTCTGTATGCGCTTTCACTGTTCCCATATTCAGGCAGACAAGGAACGTGAGATACTGCACAATGTAACGGGATTGTACAGTATGGTGGAAGAAAAAGATTCAAGAAAACTAGGAACCAGAAAAATTCAAATTGTAATTGAAAATGATGGTTTATTACTTATGGCTTCATTTATTCATTGCACTTGCCATCCATGCATGAGATTTTCGCCCTGATTACTGAGTCATGTCGATCGACAGCCTGCTTATCTGGGCAGTCGTTGTGCGACGAAGGCACAACGCACGCACTAGTCGATCCATCGTTTGGCAGGCGTGAATGAGTCAGCAACGGAGCGCAGTCTGAGGGCAGTCCATTAAAATCTTAGCCACGCATCTACCAATCCTTTCAGTTGTGACTTATTTATGACTGCATGTGGTCGCCATTTCTCATTGCCTTGCTGCCACTACCTTCGACTTGAACCAGAGTAGTAAATGGTAAAGCAAGGTGGTCTTTTAAATACTAGCGAAATTGTCTAATAAAAAGATCTACAAAGTTTACTTTAATACTATATCTTTGCGACAAACAGGGACACAAGAAATGAGTATGTGGGGCTTAGATTCTGCTCGAGTGTGCTGCTACACTAAATGACTGCTAATGTGTTATGAATTGAAGATGATGCACACAGCTAAAAATATCTTCTGCCATCTGCTACCAGGAAGGAGCTTTGCTAATCACTCGTAATTGCAGCGGCAAAATCAACTTCCACAAGATGTTCGGCTTCGCTACCACCATTCAGTAAGCTCTGAAGGCATTAAATTGCCAAAAAAGAAGTCGTTGAGCTGTTGGTGAAGACGAGGAGCGGACTGACTGCATCGCCATACGAGCCACAATTTGAAGATGCTAAACAAGTTTCTTCATGGATTCCTTGGTAGTTTTGTTGGCCCATGCAAATTATGAACTTTAAATGCGCATTACAAGCATAAAACTCTTAGCGCATATTTAAGGCACGTTAAATTTTAAAGCGATTGATGGGCGAAATGAAATCACAGCGAATCGAAAGTGATTAGGTAAAAAAATGATTACGCAAAGTGGAAATGCGAAAAAAGGAAAAAAAGGATAATGAGCCTAAACCAAAATTTGAAGTGCAAGAAATAGGGTAAAAAGAGAAGGAAATCGATTCTATAAATAAGAAACGCATGAAACGGAACAGAGCCAAAGACGAAGAAAATCTGAAATAAAGTTAGAATCACGAAAAGTGGCACATGGAAAGGAATTACGGATTCGGTCCGTAAAAATGGAGGAAAGAGAGATTAAAATCAAATTATCGAATTGCATATAATGGAGCTGAAGGAGTGGAATTGATTCCACAACATTGAAAAGCATGAGATGAAGCTGAAGGAGGGGAAATTGCCTCCACGACGTCGAAACGCGTTGGATAGGGCTGAAGGAAAGAGGATTATTTCACAAGATCGAATTGAATAAAATAGAGTCGAATGAGGAAATACTTATTTCCAGCGTCAAAATGCATGAAATTGGCCTGAGGGAAGGAGAGTCGATTTCAAACCGTCAATGCGTTGAATGAAGCCAAAGGGAGAAAAATAGCACTTATGGCATAAAAATGCATAAAATGGAGACGAAGAAGGTGAAACTGATCTAAAAGCGTTAACGCGAATCAAATTGAGCCGAAGGAGGTTAAACTGATTTCGCAAAGTTGAAACACATGAAATGGAGACAAAGATGTGAACGAGAAAACAGCATTTTGAAGTCTCCTTGGTTAAACATGCTTGCTGATTCATTGCATAATCTAGGAGATGCTTTTGAGTTATCGCAAAATGAGTGGGTGTGCGATCACCAATCGTCTTCCCTGTTGAGGAGCGACAGTTAATCGTCCTTGCAGTGTCATTTAAATGCAGCTCTTTATTGGCTACATTTACCCGCGAATGTGCAATCGCATGTCATTTGTGTAAAATGCATTTATATTTCCAAAAGCCTAATGTCGAAGAAGCGGACTAGAAGGCATTAGCAAAAGTAGCTCATTCTACTCAAATTTGGTCGTATTTAGCGTATGAATCTGACTAAGGTTTGATCAAGGAGCATTCTCGTCATAGTCGATCAGAAGAACTTAAAATTTGACTAGTTTTGCTAAGATAGTGAACATTGGCAGCTCATATAATAATAGAAGTAAAAGTTGCTTGTTTTAAGGGACCAGGATATTTACCATCACACACAGTACCTGCGAACTTAAGCAAAGCAATAGGTAAATATCCTTTAGTTCACTCAATTTTTCCCTTGATTAAGACCCATCTTGTAAAGGCGTTTACAATTTTACGTCTCTGATCAAGCACAATCCCCTGTAATGATAACATTTTTTAAGCTAGCCAAAGCTCCAGATATAATAGGACTGTCAAGAGCTAAGTAACTTTGCCTTTAAGTTGTTCCGCAATTTCATGAAATTCGATAACTGGCACAGCTGGCTCGTGGGTGTCTCCCTTCACCGCAGATTACGTTGTGATGGCTAATGTCGAAGTATCGCCAAGGGGAGTGCATGGATTGACGCTCGAAAGAGTGAGGTGTTTTTTAGTTGGGTGCTCTTTGTCTAACCTCAAATGCGAACATGAACCCTGTTTGGGAGTGCTTTAACACTTCGCTTAGCCATTAAGTGGTCTAGCCCTGTGTTCCAAAACTAGCACTACGTCTTTTGACCCCCAGAAATGGCCTTTATCACTGCCTAAGTTTTCCATCCCGTGCAATTTGTCCCTGTGCAGGGACCAAATACGACGCAATTTCTACCATGTCAAGCGCTCTACTATCATGGCACTTGGCTTGTATAATTACCCGAAGCACTATCCCGGTTCCCTCTATTACAGCGTTCAAGCCCCCGAATAAACTTGAATCGTGTCCCGAGGTCTAGCATTAATTGACTACTAAATGACCTTATATCAATTACTGTGGTGTACTGCTGCGAGGTTATATGTCCAACACTGAACTTGACGTCTATTTAAGGGGCAGACATTGTTATTTTACTCCTTAATCCCTTTAAAACTGTGTCCAGGACTTCATTTGCTGAAGTTATTTTCTCTTTAAAACAGCCTGGAACCGTGCCAATGGGCCCTTTGTTAAATTATTTGGCCTATGAGATGACGCTGATCCGAATCTGATGCGCATAATTACGTTGGTTAATGTCTAGACTAAACTAGCACCCCAAAATGCGGTTAACCATGACATAAAATTCACTAGTACGCCATTTTGTAGTCAGTCTGTTGGCCGTCTATTAGCCATAGCAGTACTTTAAATTCCTTTTACTCTGTTTCGTAGTATGTCTTCAGGAAAGTCTAAGATGATGCAATTTCATAAATCTGGTGAGATTTACTGCGCGTGCTCCACAGTTGTAACCAAACAATGCAACCAAGCAGCCAGTTAAGGAGATTACATACGGAGACGGTCAGTGGAAAAGTGGCCAATGCTAACAAAATCGTTCTCATTTAGAAGCAACCGGTCTGAAAATAAAAAATTATTATTAGCGAAATTTTGTTGTAATAAATGAATTTAGTTAGTTTGCAGCCAACTGCTCCACATTAGAAATGCACCTACGATAGCTTACTTATCGGCAGTGAGAAGTGAAAAAATTGGTATTTTAAGCAAAAAAGGAATTTGGAGGCTGCGGACATGGATTGGAGGTTAGCCTACCCGACACAAGAGTTATGATCGACCAAATGATTGCATTGAGGCCAGCAGTCATGCCAGCAAAGCATTGCAGGTGAATTTGTTAGATTACATTAATTTACGTAGAACTCATTAAAGAGGCTTACCAGTGATCACATTGACTTAGCTTTAGACTAGAAATCATTTTGTATTTCAAATCGAGCGTCTGTGAAGACCGGCCTCACCACGTTGTGGAGGACAATCCCGTGGAGACCACGGCCCAGTGAGTGGCACATCATAGCGAAGATCGGGTGGGGTCTGTAACATCCTCCTTCGCCTTCGCTACATGGGCAGTCTGAGTGACCGCACCAAAGGTATGTGAGTTAGTCATCCCGGATGGGACTTTGGGCCTCCTGGACGACATCCCAACGCATTTGTATTATTCACCGTTCCACATGGTGCAAACGAGGAAGCAACTTGGTAGTGCAGGCTTTAGGAGCATTTCTGCTACCGTAATCACAAGTCGTTTTACATCTTCTCATTTAATATTACTATAGAGCTACTTGATTTCACAACGTCGAAAAGCATGAAATGCCTTATCGACAGATCGACGTTCCCAAAAATCACATTGAGTCTGTAATCCTTAACTTGACGATGGGCTGAATATTACCGATCCATCCTCTCCTTATTAATCTCATCAAATGAACTTTTCGGGTTGTTGATATAAAACACAGTGATGTGGATTCCTCATTCACACCACCACTTCCCGTGACGTCAACACTTCTCACAGCAGCATGTTTAAGACCATGCTTTCTGATTCGCACATGAATAAGAAACCACTTTTGCATAGAATTAACTCCAATTTGCACAACGTAATAAACGTAGGCATCGATGTATGCAAAAATAAACAGGGAGTGAAAATGAGCAAGTGGCTTTATTTGTAAACATATGGACTACAAGTTGCGCATTAATCAAACTGGCTGAGCAACATCGCATCTGTCATTTGACTCTCGTAACTTATTTCTTTATGGCAGAGTTGGTACTTCAAATGTAGTCCTAAACGGAGGCATTTATGTGAAGATTCGAAGCTCGCCTTTATTGTCCCCCTTTCTTTAAGCAGAATGGTCTAAATGTGCCATATTTGATGGTTTATTTATATTTCGCACTGTAATGTTCCACTCCTCCACTGCTTAACTCATCCAACTGCAATTTTCCAACACTCACACCAACACGATCTTCTCTTTTGGAGAATTGTTAACGCATGGGTGACTAGAGACACCGACTGTACTCCCATCCCTCTTCATCGTGTAATATGATGCATATAAACACTGAGCATCACACAGTCTCCTATATTTTCTTCTTTGCTGTGTTCTGCGTGTTGTGTTAGAAAAGCCAATTAGGGAAGATAGCGCATAACTCTACAAATCCAATGAATGTTTGATCGTGCTTGAGCTCTCCGCAGAAATTAACGTGCAATAATCCAAATATAATTTTGTTTTGCGAGAAATTTATCATCTTCGCCATCACGACTCACGTAAGATATCATCGCTATGTTGTGGTTGATATTCTACTTACCCGCTAGGAGCACAAGCCACAAACAGGAGGGACCGTTGCACTTGCATGGTTCACAGCCCAATCAAACAAATTTTACACCTCCGCTGCTGTGCAACTACACCTCATGGTGTCAACAAGGTATGTGAGGATGCCTAAAGTAGACTATGGATCCAAACTTGAAGAGAATCAGCGGTATTTTACTGCGGTTTATTAGTGAGCAGTGCCACGGTGTTGGAGCTGCTTCGCACCTTGATTATTCTAAGTACGTCCGAATTTCTGTTTCATATCACCTCAGACACTCAAATTACCAGATGTAGATTTACATTACTAGATACGGCTTAAGCCTAGCTGTTTAAAAAATTTTTTTTTGGTTCCAGACCTATGGGAAATTACTGGCTGCATTTCCTAAAACATTCGAAGAAGGTAGAGTAACCCAGCACCCAATCACAAGGTCGCACAATTGGGAAAGTGTGGTGAAACGACCTCAAATGGAATAAATGAAAGCTTTTCGAATCAGCAGACTTTGCGCCTCATTTAAGACACATACAGTGCAAACCTCTAATTTGAAAAGTCATCATGAAGAGAACTCAGCCCAATGTATGGTAGCACTTAAATATGTTATCCCCCAAAGATAAGCTGGCAGAATTTGAAGCACTACCTCCCTCGTCTGCACTACAATTAAGTGCAGCACGCAGAAGACGAAGACGCAAGCAATCAATTGCATCTCGTTCAGTTGAATGCTCGTGTTCTGCGTGTAAGAACACGACATCCAAACCATCGGAATTGAGTCCTCAAATACTGCAGCGGTATTGTTTCCTGAGCCTCCTTTTAGAAGTACACCTTACTGGCTCCTGGAGTATAGGAGATTGAGGAGGGGCTAAGCTCTCAGAACTCTCAATTTTTCCGGAAATGCCTGGTTTGATGTTTGTGGCTCATTGCCATCTTCTATAAATAAAGAATGAATAAAACGTACTTAAGAGGCTTTCCCGAAGGGCTAAGAGACACTGACTGCAATCAAATCATGCCAACGTGTGTCCTTATGAGGCATCTCATTTCAAAAAGCGTGCTGCTACTCTCGGGACAATAAAAGCAGAATTAGAACTTGCATCTGCTGCGCCACAGGAGTTGTTGGTGCATCACCACTAGTTAGACAGACGAATATTTTTCGGAGAATTTGCACCCATACATGCAACAGTGGGTTGTGCTTAGGGTTTAATCACAAGCAATGATTCTAGCTGCTGGGAGAAAATCATATCTAAGGTGATATAAAATCGCAGCCTATAAGCGTTTCATTGAATAGCCATTGCCATTCGCCTAGTTCTAGAATGTTATCACCATTTGCTACTAAGCGCTACGTTGATACGATATTCATGCAGTCTCTTTGGTGGTCGCAAGTTTTCATGTGGCCTGATTATCAAGCGCTAATATGGGCCGAGTGTGTTTGCTAATACTGGATGCTTTTACAGTCAGCTATGCGTAGGACAGCGCCAGAGGAGAAAACAGGAGGTTATTGTCCTTCTACTTTGTTAACTGGCTCAAAATTGGGATCTGACTTCTTGCAAAGTCACTTATTCCCTTAGTAGCATTGTGGAAGTTTTCAGCTCAATAAGATTAGTCTGCGATTTGCCGATAAGGATAAGCAGGACAGACGCATTTAGAGGGGTGGATGCTTACACATCCTCCCCTTTTTGGCCAAGGAACCTGTACTCATAAGATCGTGTAAACGTCTTGGAGGATGTGTGACCAGCGCCAGGAATGGGTGGTTGATACGTAGGTGACAGTTGCACTAAAAATTACTTTAGCAGGTTGCACGGGGGGAAGTGATGTGTGAGGGTTATAGTCAGCAGGTCCATCGCGCGAAGAAGATTCTACGAACGGAATTGGTTTCTCCAGGGAACGTAGACGGAGTGTGAGAACGTACGTGGTGGAGCTTCTCATTGCTGCGGCGAATCCGATACAGATTTCTGGCTCCGCGATCGAATTGAGATTGTAGTTGCCGCGATAAAAGCATATAACATGACTGGCGGAATCTCATTTACTGTCGTATGTGAGGGTTAATATGCGTGGTTGACGTGTACCAAACTAACTTCATTATTAATTGATATTAAAATAATCTCATATGTTTCAAGCATAAGGAGTGGCGATTCTATGAGTCGCCCATTTATTTGAGAAAAATTTGGGAACGTGTCAGAAACTTCTTACAAGCATTTTAAGAGTTTAATCCGACACTCTGCATTGCACGTCCTCAATCTTTTAGCGACAGTTTGTTCAGCATATTTATAGTCATTTGGCCCACTTTTTGTAAGATTCTACATAAAATTGTCTATGCAGATTTGTTAAAGCTAACTGATTGGAAATAGTTAGGGGAGACTACGGATGTTTTGCAAAGAGAATCTCTAGTATGACGTAGTTAAGAGAAAAAGGAGCAAAAGAAAGCAAAGCCTCTATCCATAAACATGTACTTAAAGGTCATAGCACAGTGCACAGTCATACGATAGTGTGGCAAAGTGACCATGGCATCGTTGAGTAAGGTATCGCAGGTGTGCACGAAATAAATTGAAGGAAGCTCAATTGATGATTGATGCAGAAGTGGGTTAGTACGTTGTGTACTGACGGATTGGTATGGAACCAATGTACCGAGGTAGGAGTAGTACAAATAAAATGTTTGAGAGGTTGAGTAGCATCATTAAAAATGGACGGACAAGTAGAGATTGCTATGATTTGTTTTAAATGGACAATAATAATGACTTGTGTGGATGAGCATGTCAACAGATGAGGGGTGGAAATGCGGACAAATACGGAACAATGCATCAAAAGGAAAAAGCGAGAGTGCAACAGAGTGAACAGATTTGTAGGATGGAACTAGATGGCAAAATTATATACAATTTTCCCTGCCTATAATTAAGAGCCAAAAGGTGTAATATAATGGGAGGCGGTTAGTCCATATAGCTCTTGTCAGGCAGGAATGTTAAAAAAGGAAAACAACTCTAGCTAAAAATCGGGACCTAAAAGCATCAACGATGTGCCGAATTGAGTTCTACGGTCACTTGTTCATAGAGTGAATAGAGCTGGCTTGCATTGGTGACCAAAGAATGAGTAAATAAGGTGTGGTCATGAATTCTTGGTCTTCGTACACGTGGTAGGCATGGCTTTCCAGCTATTTGAGGTGATTGCCACCATCCGCCGAAGTAGCAAGGAAGCAAAGTTGAGGTGTTTATGCAGATCTCATCTCTTGTTCTTCCAACATATCTCGATTGCCTATTTTAGGGACTGAGTAAGGCAGAAAAACTCCGTGGACTATGGAAAGATTGCCTGCTAACACAGGCCAGTAGTAAAATTAGCATGCATTCCTTAAAACATGTAAATGGTGGATTAACCAGCAGTAGTTTATCAAGCTTGGATTCTAAGCGTGAAACAGACGAAACTAGCCCTGCACCAGAGGTAGAGCGACAGTTGAAATTTTGAGTCTGATTGTGCATCTGCTCAGTGGAAATATTGTTTGATGCCCACATTTAGGGAAACTATGAACCATAAACACAGTTAATGCTCACGCGGCTAATCGCGGTGGTGCAAAGGAGTTGGACATGGGTGGATGAAGCGTGTGGAAGGCATTAAACCCATCAGCAGGTATTTTACTCAGATGATTGTGTACAACCGTAAACAACCTTTCGCAAATAGTTACATTCAGTGTGAATTATGCAGAACAGTCGTGCAGAGTCAGCTCGATGTAGAATTCATCCTCAAATCATAGCCTTTTAATCATGGTTACTAATTCTAAGTGGAAAACAAATCTTGAAATGAAGGCGGAGGCCTTGGTATACAAATGGGTGTGAGTAATTTAAGACGTGGTGCGTTGCACGCGACGTGATAGCTGGTTGACCAGCAGACACGCCGTGAATGCAACACGGATTCTCGCGTTAAACATGGCCTTACGCTGACTTAGTGTAAACAGCTGTGTCACGATTAAAGTACATCTGGCCGTGATGGCAACCGACTGAGTGGATGGAAATAAAGGGCGCTACATTTTGTTAGGCTGATAAATTATTCGTAATAGTTGATTACTTGCCGAAAAGTTGAATCGGCGTTTTCAGGCATTTCCACTGTTAGGCGGGACCAAACTTTGAGCTATATCTGACACCCACAATGCTTCTAAAGATCTACTATATTCGTCTGTTCATTCATTGTAGGCGTGATTTATGAGCGAGTCAGTTCTGCGGATGCGATAACTCAGTCAGAGTGTAGCGAGATACAAAACAGTAAAACTCCGCACCCTGTTGCAAATGCTACTCACAATGGAACCCGATTTGAGTGTGTTTACAACTGAGCAGAACCCTTCGTTTCAGTGATCTAAGCTGTGTAGTGGTAGCTAAATCTCTAAAAAATTAGCTCTCTTAAATCAAGGCGCAGCATTGACGGCTGTAGCAAATAATTAAGTGACCCCAGCTAATCCCTCGTGCCCCTATTTTCAGTTATTAGAATTTGATGCCACGAAGAAAGGCTACTAGTTTGCCGATGCTGTGATGTTTTGGTCCTTAAATTTACCTCGTAGGCGAGAGGAGAGAAGACAATTTCGGTCAAGTTCTGCAGGAGTGAGTCAATTTGCTACTGCAATGCAATGAAGGTATCCTAGAGCCTTATGTCTCCTCATGCATGGGTGGTAGCATGGATACGAAGAAGGAAGGAATTACTGCAAATGCCTTAGTTTCTCTTAACAGATACTTCTTTCTTCTATATAGCGAGAAGACGTGTAAACGTCCGGGAAAGGCTACACCTCGATAGATCTGTAGTCAGACACTGCCAAACCCACTTAATCACTAAGCAGAGGCAAAATATTAAAAACTAAGAGAAGGTGAAACCGGTATACATCTAAAATGGCCAATCGCGTTCTTTTCATCCGTTAAGCCATTAAGCAGTCTGCTTAATAATTAGCCCCAAGGTGTACGCGCGGTACGGTGTCACTATTATTGGCATAACAACGAAGGCGTAGCATTGATGAAAGATACTACTGAAAAGCTAGTTAGTAAAAGAAACACTCTAGTGCAGACAACGGGAAAAATGGCAGTAGTAAATAAACAAACCAGGAATGTTTTGTGCAAGTAATGTGCAATGGTTAACGAAAATTGGGCCACTTTTCTAAAATATGCTATATTTGTTAAAAAAATTATAAAAAGAATTTTGGGCAAGGCGCTTGAAGGCAACAGAATTGAAGTGTGGTAGCGTTGCGCTACCGTTCATCGGTCCTTACCCTGCAAATCTTGTATGGTGAGTATCGATGGGGCTCGATTTGCGAGCTGTCATCGTTTGGCTGGCCCTACAGGGGCCTGAAATAATACAAAGTAGTGGGAGTTGGTGGGTGGGCTGCGACTTCAGGCTCACTGTTCGGTGGCGCATTACACTGCACGCGGCTGGCCTGGGTCAATGCGACAGGGGTAGAAACAAAGCTCCATCATGAAATACGCTAATCTAGTTATGGTACATGGTTGATGACTTTAGCCACGTCATGGTAACCAAGAGGAAACGTTATGGGCAGGCCTGACATGCATAACAATCCTGCACCCTAGATTGCGAAATGTTTAGGAATTCGGGGTAATTTTAGTTGGTTGTCGTGTTCTAGGAGAAAAGGTGGCTTCATCATTGCGCTGCAGCTTGTTGTTTGCTTATGGTAAAGTTATGCATTAGTTTGGTCTGCAACATTCTGGACCACTATTACCACGTCATTATATGCGGCTTTCGTAACAGTGGTAGCCTAAAACGTTTGTATGCTGGAATGTCATTCAATCTGATCAATGATAGCAGCAGCCTCTACTTATTTGTGCATTAGCTCGTAGAGGTGATTATTTGCCGGACTGCTCTCAAGTCAACATCAACGCTCCTTAATTCCATCCACATATTAATCCTGTGCTGACTGCCTATGATGGTCTTCTTGAAGCTGCCAAGTTAAATTTGTCCCCATTTTACGGCCAGCGGCATCATTCTTGTTGCAATGTGACAGAGACAAGAAAATTGTTCAAAATGGAACGTATATGCGTCGACGCAAGCGTAAGGGAATGCACGGTTACTATATCACCACGTGTTGCAATAGCAAATCTTATTAAAATGTGTGCTAATATCCTCTCCTCCATTCTTCTTCGATTTATCTTAGTAGCCGCACATTCTCTGCTTCACCGTGGTTTTACGATCCTAACATTTTGCGTATTTGAATGCATTACCTCGTCTCTATCACTGAATGCCGAAGGAAGAGCACGTCAATATGATAGGAAGCGGCAACCATTTCCTTTATATAACTTAAAGTGCGGTGTGTACACCCCACACCACATATATGAAGCGAAAATACACTTGAGCATTTAGTAATCCCAGAGTTGATCATAAGTTGATTTCTAAATGATGCACAAATTACTCCATTCCTTGGTACTAAATTTGCCCTCTCTATTAAAATCCCCACATCTTGCATATTTTTCGGCTCCTAATAGAAGCCAGGGCAGAAAATTAGCCTAAACGGATGTGATTCAATGCGACTTGACTTGTTGTTAATTCGTCAAAACAATAGTCGACGAGGAGCATTAAAAGCCACCAAAGCTCTACAGGCAGTTGGCGGTACACTTGGTCCCATTTGACTCTTGTGTCTCCCTGTTTATGAGGTTTGCAATGATTAGCAGATGATAGGGTGTAAGCGACTCCGTGGCGGCTATTACAGCAGCCTTGCAGAATGGTGAAGCATTCATGCAATGGTTACGTAATCGCAGCTATCAGGTCTGTTCTCCATGCTTTCCGAAGAATATTATCTTGTTACTTGCCAGGAGATTCAGAAACCGCGGCACTCTTCAACAGATGCGTAATGCAGCCAAAATGGTAGTTATTCATTAAACAGCCCTTGCTAAATTTATTTAGCAAAGTTTTACGCATTGGCCATTCCGATGCCAACGACACGCTTCCGGTAAAATCTGACAAAATACAAAAGTTTGCAGCTGCTCATTGAGAGTTACACGCAATGGTGAAGAGGAGACGCGAATAAGAGTTTGTCTGGTCTTTTGGAAAACGGAAGGCTTTAAAAGCATTTTGAATAGAAGTAAGTGAATATTATGGGAAGAGCTGTTGGCAAAGGTACCTGTCAAGTCATGCCCATCGGTTACTGTGATGGTGGTGGCAAGTGGAGCATGGTTAAGCTGAAATAGTCCGATTCCAACTTGGAATGCTGCATATATTATATGTACTATATACTACATATTGTATACTATTTGTAATTTATAAAATAGAGGTTCGCAATTTGGTGGCTTTACGAATGAATTCTTTGAGTCTTAAAACGGGCCCTACTGAATTGAGGTTATTAGGAGGCTGTAAATGGGAATGCATATCACGTGGAGAAGTGTTACAGTAATGCTCAGACTACCTTAAGTAGCGTTCTACGCTTACCCTTGATGCATGAAAAACACCCAACTTTAAAATCCTGAAACGATACTATGTAACATTGCTCTCTTTTTCAGTCTTGCCTACGCAACAGACACAAATTCTGCTAGGGCCAAGCATTTGGATGTCTTGGTGCAAATCTATCACCTCTCACTGGTCATATTATTGTCTGTACTGACCGTGGACAATCGTTTCTCCTTAAGCGCGCTTTTGCGCAGTTATAAGCAATGCGACCGCCCAAAAGGTGACAATGTGGCAGCGTGGCAAAGGGTCATTTTCCGATCTTATCTTATCTTATCTTATGTTGATCTAGAGTTTAGCTAGTCCGCAGTAATAAGCAGATTTTCGATAAATGGTAATGCAACCTCTGCCGCGATGAACCACGCCTCTCTTGTGAATCAGAAAACCGATTTAGATTGTGTCCTATTTTTATAAGCTAAGAGTGGTTGCTCATCTTCTCCCCTGGGCTGCATTTTTTGGCGTATCCCTGTTATCTTTCGCCTTCAGCGGTAAAAGTGTGTTACAGGTTAATTGTTATTGCTAACTTGTTCAACCACTAACCACGATGACAGACCGGTGTAGACATTTGTGCACTTTTGGCTCTAATCCTAGAAACGACTCAAACCATTATAATTCAATTCGCAGATTTCACCATTATTGTGGCTTTCCATTCATCTGTCATTTAAGTGCGTTGCCCCACTTACCAGTATCGTGTGACACCACGCCAACCAGAAGACAGCAAAAGTAAGCGCGGCACAGCATGTATAGTGCAGCGTAGACAATTTGTTTAAAAATCGGCGCATCGTCCCTGAAGACCACAATTGCTTTGATGCGTATCCCTGGTCCTTTTCTCGGAGGGATTGTTATCTTACGTTGAGACTGATAATAGTGACCCATTCGGTACTTCGGTAGGTGCGAAGTTGCATTAGTGCTCGGCTACAAGGGACAAATGAATGATTGAGATAGGGGTGAGGGTGGAAATAGTAGTAAGTGTGGAAATAGGGGGGGTTCAGCAATGAAATCAAAGAGTTAAAAACGGACAATGTATAAAGATTATGCACTATTCTTTGTCGTGTCGAAATTTAAATTTGTAGTTTGCTTAACAATGTCGAAATAGTTTTGCTTAATCAAATGCGTACGGTGAATTCATTGCTGTGTGACAGCAGCTCTATTCAATCTCCTGCTAATTAAATAACCATTACGAATTCAAGAGCATTTAAGGAGCAATGTGTGTATTTAATCAACAAGATAAAGAAGGCATTTTTTTCTTTGTTTGAGGGGTTTTAGGCTGTGTAGCTTGAGGATCGACATAAAATAATGGCCAATGAGCAGATTGTTGGCATCCTCTGTTCATTTGTTAATTCCGCTAAGCCGGCAGTTTACCAAAGCGTACGCTTCCTTATAAAAGGATCAGCAGCCAAGGGCTTGCATGCATTTCTTAAAATCCACCTCTTGTTCTTGCCTTATGTCTGTAGTCACTGCAACCTCTGATCAGTGCCCAGAGTAGCCATCATCCCTTGGCATACCTCATCGGATCCGAGCTTGCACAATGATCGTGAAGACAATGATTCGGAAGAATTCGTGAACTTCCTTAATAAGTTCACTAACTGACTGGGAAGCCTAGGCTATAATCCTACAATTGTTCTCAAGTGCATAGTGCTTTACATCGCAACCTTACTCTTCACTAGCTCGAGTGTTAAACGCCATTAGTTCTCTTAAAATAGAGATGGCGGAATGGTTAGTGGAATGAAGTTGGTTAGAATTTAACTCGTTAATAACAATAGCAAAACGAATTCAATAAAGAACAGCTTGCATATGCAAATGCACCTGGAGAAAAAGGCTTCGCTACAGATAGGTAATTGTTAATTTACCATGAATTTGGTGTGGATATCCTCCACAATGGCACATCTCGTCGGTAGCTGCAGACACTGGACAAGCTCAATCATCTGACAGAAGACTGCTCCTACTGTCCCGACTTGCCACCTCGGATGGACAGATCTTTAAACAGTTGGCGGTACACCTGATCCCGGTTGACTCATGTATCTCCCAATTTTGTGATGTTTGCAATGATCAGCAGATGATAGGGTGTAAGCGGAGTGGTGAAGTATCCATGTAATGGTAATGTAGTCGTGGGTGTCGATTCTGTTCTCCGTGCTTTTTAAAGAATATTGCTTTGCTACTTGTCGGCAGACTCATAAACCGTGACATCCTTTCAACAGATGCGTGATGCAACCAAAATGGTAGTTATTCATTACACTATCCTTGCTAAGTTTATTTCGTAAAGTTTTACGCATCGGCCCTTCCGAATCCAACAACACGTTTTTAGTAAAATCCGACAATATACAAAAGTTCACAGTTGCCTGTTAAGAGCCACGCGCAATGGTGAAGAAAAGGCGCAAAAAAGAGTTTATTTAGTCTTTTGGAAAGCGGATGGCTTTAGAGGCATTTTGAATAGAAGTGGGTGAATATTATGGGAAGAGTTGTTGGAAAAGGTGCCTGTCAAACCATGCTCATCGTTTAATGTGCTGACAGTGGCAAGTAGAGTATGGTTAGGTTAAAGAATTCGCTTCCAACTTAAAATACTTTATGTAGTATATATACTATAGCCGATATATATGCTAGATATGGTATATATCATATGCAGCATATAATGTATATCCTACAATATGCATAATATATATGCAGCAGTGACTATTTTCATATAAATGCCAACGAATGCTTACGTATAAGGACAATTTGTCATACCTGAGGCAACATTTGTGTGTGTTGCCTATAGGAGACAAATTCGAAAGGGATTGCAGAAATAAGGATAAGAAAATAAGAAAATGGTCTTCGGCTATGAATTACAGCATTAAAGGGACTCGCCATACTATTTTGACTTCTATGTAGGCGAAGGGATGAACTTTTCGTGCCATTCTATTCCTTCAACTATCTGCCGAATAATTGAGTTAATGCATTCTTTGCAACGAGAAGCGGTAAATCTAACTTGTGTTAATGCTGCAGATCTTCTAGTGCGATCGGGATTTTTAAGCAAATATTTTCACTTGTGACATTTTATGGCTTTATACAGATTTGAAAATTTGGACAATGCTAGCATGTCGGCGTGCATAAAAGTGAACCGCTTCTGATTGGATCTGGTGACTCTGCATATGCCTATCCCCATTCTGCTACATTTTTTATCTCGGGCACTCAGTATGCATATGCAATTCGAAAAAAGGCGCGTGAGTACGGGATATTCAATTATAGGAGAGTGTCAGTGGTCAGATTGGACAGTCTACTGTCACCGCTAAACCTAACTGTCCTTAGCCTTAGAGTAGTCGCAACAAAATTTATAGGCTATTTTGAGTCCTATCAGCTATACTGAAGGGATGGTGAAAACTACAGCGCAGCTAAAATAAAATTCCTGAAAAAAATCTGGGCGGGAAGACGTTCTGTGCTTTTGGGCACATTCGGAATCATCCAAACCTACTACAACCTACTAATTGATTCAAATTGGCAAAAGTTGCACTTGCAGAATTACGGCAAATATTGGTCTTGTAGATTAGAAGATTATTGAGGAAATAAAGTGTTATTTTATTGCAGAGCTTAAGTAATAAATTAAAGAATGATTTTAAGTGATGCACATGTCTTAATGGGAATCTTAGAAAATCCTAATATGTTTGCAGTAAACTATCCCTTTAAATATTTCAAAGGTTATCACAAGGTACAAAAACATGCAAATTTGACTGCCGTAATTCACGAAAGTTCATTACCCTGCTCATTTTCAAAAACAATCCTTAGGCAATATGCGGGACAAAAAAGTACATTGATCGCATGCTTTTGCAACGCTGACCATGATCCGCTTCGGCGCACCTACATAATACTGCGGAAGTTGCAGTTTGTGTCTTTCTGTGATCACAAAGTTGCTTTTTTTCCCTTTTGTCATTGCGTATTAAAGAGTTGCTAAGGTGGGAACAAGGGATGTTTTGGTTTAAACATAGGTGGCAATCTGTTTGTCCGTAAGCACGAAATGCAAGAGCATGGATGCTTTGAGGTCCATTGTCTGTAAGTAAGTAAGTAAGGTAATCGTAAGAATGCCTCAAGATTTTATGCGATAGCATGCTTTGCGCTTAAATCAACAAGATTTTTCGGACCTTTTGGCACGTGACACTCAGTAGGGCGAGTGTAACGACAATAATGCTAGTAGTATTGATAATACACAGATATATTTAACTTGTAAGAAGCCGGCTCAGGGATATTTTGCGTTTGATTTTTTTGCACTAGTTTATAATTTGGTAACCTTATTTTGAAGCGCTCAGATTAGTTTTTGAATGCGAAGTAAAATGTCGTGCAGCTTTAAACGAAACAGACTTAAGTTCCGCGAGTAGTTTTGGCTTACGAGATCAATGCTATGAAGGTTGCAGCTGATATTTGGTCACTAAAATTCAAACCATGAGGCGAGATCAAGATACGAATTGCCCAGAGAGTAAGACCATAGAAAATGTATCTGTGTCGAACGAGAGATGCTTAATGATTTTGCATTAAAGCATTTCGTATTTTGAAGACAGGGAGGAACCATCAAAGCATGGGAACGTGGTCCCTGGTGCAACGAATGGGATTGCCAAGGATGAAGGCGAACATGGGAGGATGCTAACCCAGGCACTTATGACCAACCCAGGAGACGAGGCAAAAATTCTTGCGGAAATAAAAGTAAATGCATGATCTTTTACTTGTCGCATGTCCCTCAAAGTTATCGGTGATAATTCCACCTGTGTTTTTACTTGTTTTCATTAGAAGATGCTTAAGAATAATGATTGCCGACTGAGTTACATCTTTGCTAGGAAGGCCATCAAGAATCCCTTGATTGGTGATCGAAAAACGCAGCTGGAATGCCTTACAGATTTGTTCTGTACGCACCTATGACATAAAGCCATGCAAATTTGACACCTGCCAATCGCATTCTATGAGGAGAAAATAATGTATCATGTGACAATACTCATGCTAGCTTACTATTGTTTTTCATCTAAGAAAAATTTCCTATTTATGATTGGCTTATTTCCTTGCTTTATTTTTGTGCAAGGTAAAAAGAAGGCTGGCGGTGGGTACAAATGTACTGCGTGCGCTGAAGAGTATGACGACTTGAACATGATGCACCAACACCTCTTGCGGCACAGTAGTTGCAAGTTCTACTTCTGTGTGCATTGCCTCGAAGGTCGCAATACGCTTTTCGAAATGAGATGCCACATAAGGACACACATTGGTAAGGGTTGATTGTAGTCAGTGTCCCCTGTCGTTTCAGTAAAGCCAACGAAACATGTTTTGTGAGTTCTTTATCTATAGAAGATGGCAATGAGCTACAGGCATCAATTCAGATATTTCCGGAAAAATTGAGAAGTCCTAATGACTTAGATCCCTCCCAGTCCCCTATGCTCCAAGAACCGGTGGGGTGTCCTGAAAGGATGCCCATGGAAAAGTACCACTGTATTGTTTGCGGACTCACTCTCGACCGCTTGGATATGGCGTTATTACACACAGAACAAAAACACCCAAGTGAACAAGATGCAATCAACCGTTTGCGCCTTCATCTCTTGTTTGCTGCATACAGTCCTACTGCAGACGAGGGAGAGAATGCTCCAAATCCTACCAGCTTATTTTAAAGATATATTTAAGTGCTTTCGTACATAAAATGGAATGAGCTTCACAATGACCGTTTCGAAATGAAAGCTTGTGCTTTTTTGACGTAATGAAAAGATGCAGCCTGCTTTATAAAAGTTTTATTAATTCTGTATCAAGTTCTTTTGCTGAATTTTCCATTTGCGCAACTTTGTGGTTGGGTTTCGGGTTACTCCACCTGCTTTAAATGCTTTTAGGCAAATGCAGCCAGCAATTTTGTCCAACTAGACCTTAAATACATAAGCCTAATGCACTAAATATGCACAGATGTATTTTCTTATTTCATACTTTGCATCGAGAAGAGTGACCAGGTAGGAACTCGCACTGACACATAGTGTAGTCGAAATGCACCCATGCATCTGCATGCATCGTCACAACCACCAACGCTCAGATTAATTTCATACTCCTTAGTTAATCACTTAATGGGACACCTAAGGCTCTATTTAATTGTTTATTCATTTGCCTTATTGTTACCGGTGTTTTATGCACACATTTTTATCCACTCCAACGAGTGCCATGTGCATGGTCGGCACGCACCAAACGATCGCAGCTCATTCAATTTCCTTGCTACGCTTGACATTGCCACACGTAATGTGATGAGTGACATAGAAAAGATGGAGGTTGGTGTAGTCATCATATCTTTGAATGCATTTGATACAAATTTAGCAGATGCAATGGGACTTTGCAGGACATGTGCCGAATTTTCCGTGTTGATGTGAATTTCATCGTTTATTACAAACAGATTAATGCGTAGCGTCCTTTAATTTTTCTTACTGTGCACAATTTATCACATACAGCTTAATAGAGGGAGAATGACATCAATCATTTGAGGGCTCTAAGACAGCTGCAAATTTTTGCCTAACGGGTAGATGCATATAATAGGAGTCGATCGAGTTTTTATGAATGCGAATCCCATTTTGAATTTGCATGAGTTGAATTAACCCAGATCAGTACCTAGATCTCTGGAACATTGTCACTTGACCCTAATGTTTATCTCAATCAGCTATCTTATCCCTTTTTTCGCTACTTTTACTATCCAGTACCCGAGTTTGAAGTCAAGGATGGCGAACCAATTCAATCCATGTAGAGCATCCAAAGAGTTGTTTATTGAAGTAAGAGAATAGCGTCTTCCCTAGTTACGGCAATTAGCTTTCTGTAATCGATACAGCAGCAGGCTCTCACCGCTTTTCGTTACCAGTGTGATTAGGGAGACCCACGGTGACTGGGATGGCTTTATAACTTCATCTTTGATCATCCCCTCCATTGACGGTTCGCTTCCTCCAGGAAGAGCAGAGGTATGCGTATAGTAGTTGCCAAATGGGTCAGACTTCGCCGATGTCTATGGTGTGTTTAAAGATATTTGCTCTTCCTTGCTTTACTCGTCGCCATGAGAACATGTTCGGACACTTGCTCAGCAGTGAGCGCAGCTCCTTTCTCTAGTTGCCGGTGGTCTGCCTTAACTAGGAGCAAAGCTCATCTAAGATGTGGATGGAAATGTTTGCAACCTCACAAAGTAGCTTTGCAGAGGGATGGACGGTGCGAAATCTGGCACAGAGATTTGAGGAAGCTCAGGAGTTTACCAATGGCTTGGTCGCACCCGAGTCAAGGAGTAAATTACAGAGACATTATCCCAGCTTCTAGAGACTCCCATAAATTGGAGGGAACCATGTGGGTGTAGGCAGGGTAAGTAATAGTGCGGCTCATCTACCCTTGGAACTCGGCGCGACATAGTCCGACGTAGATGTGTAGGGTTCGGATGGCGTTTGGACATCTGAGACATCGGTGCTAGGAGGGGTTCTTGACGCTTCTTCATTGCCGCCTTGACCAACTGAATGCGATCGATGGTCTTCACGGTGTGAAGCTTCGCCGCGATGGTTGGTGGTCAAAATTCAACTTTAACTTTAACGGCCATCCAATTTTACCGTGTGGTGAACAGCCTCTGAATGTCCATTCGCCTGGCTTATAATCGCTGTGGAAGAGTTCCCTAACCAGCGACTGCTCTCTCTAAGCAATGACGAATTGAGCCACCACCTCGCAGCAATGGACAGGGTTGGATTTATGTGAGACTCCAGCATCAGTTGCTGCTAAAAACGGTCAGGTGAAAAAGCGTCGAGGAATTAGCGGGTTCTCTGCTGCTGAGGATATAAACGGGTGTTAAATCCCGTATTTTTTGCCCCGTCTCCTAAGCTCATTCCCTCTTTGTAGTAGAGGAAGTCCAAAAACGCCACCACCAGTGTAGCCGAATACTCCTAGACATCGTCATGATGTGCATAGAGTAGCAATGTTAAGGAGTGCAAAACGAGATTGGATCGACCTAAAAAATTTCACGATACTGCTTCACGATCAGCTTAAAGTTGTCCTCCCGCCCCTGGCCTGCAAAGCACATTTATAAAGGCATAAGCATTGCAGTTATTAATGCAGTAAGTACAACTCAACTCTGTGATACCATTTTCCCTCCTTCGGCTCTATATAATTCCTTTCGGCTTCGTGAACTCAAATTCCCTTCCTTCGCCTTCGTTTCATGCTTTTTGATATTGTAAAGCAAACTTCTCTTCATTCGACCCATTTTCATGCTTTTTTTTGGAATCCTTATTCCTCCTTCATTTGCTGCTTTTCGTGCCTTTAAACTTTATTTTAAATCTTCTTTTTTGGCTCCATTCAGTATCAAGCATTTCTAATTTGTGGATTCGATTTGCTTTTCCTTTAATTCCATCTCTCTCACCTGGAATTTCGACTTCGAGTTCCTTATTATTTGTTTCCTTCTCGCGCATTTCTGCTTTGTATAATCACCTTTCTTTTTATCCAATCATTTTCCATGCACTTTGGTTTCTTTTCGCTCATGATTCACTTCACAAACTTAGCGTGCTTTGAAACTCACTAATATTTTTATGGTTGCAGTGAGCACTTAAAATTCATAAGTTGTATTAGCTAACAAAACTGCCAAGGAATCTATGAAGAAGTTTGTGCGCATACCATAAGTATTCATTTTCGTCGTTTTTAATGCTAAGGGAGGAGGGAGGGCGTTGAGACCTCATTTCAATGGAAGTGGTTAAGCATCAAGGTGGATGAATAAATGAAAAGGAGCAATGCTCCATCGCATCCAACTCAGGACTTATAACTCTTCGTTATCAATTTCCTCTCCTTTGACTTAGCATTTGCCCATTTCGTCATTATTCATTCAACATCATCTCCTTTCGCTCCATGTCGTATTCTTCGGATTTGAGAATTCAATTTCTTCTCATTCACATCTACTTTATTCATTTTGAATTCGCAAAATCAAGTTCGTCTCCCTTGGCTTTACAGCATGCAATTTGACTTCGTGAATTTAAAGTGCCCTTCCTCCAGTTTAGTTGAGTTTTCTTTAGATTAGGACAGTAAAGGAAAGGACGACTGAAGATACTGCTCTTTATCCTGCAAGCTGACGTGAGTCATTGTCATCGTTAAAATGTGTGAAGCAACGATGTTTAATGATGCCATGCCTATCTCCACGATGTTTTAACAGGTTTTTCTCCTTTGTAGAGCTACTTTGCTCTAACGGCTAGAAACATGACATTTCTTTGTGCTAACTCCTCTATTATTCAATCAGCGGCGCCTCCTTTCGTGCTAAACTCAATCACAGCCAGACAAGTAATGATTAGATGCAAAGGAATGCTGGAAAAAGTGTGATGAACACATGAATGAAGGCAATACATTTATGCTATTTGAAGTTCGTTTCAATAGGTCGCAAAGACTGTTATGGGGGATCGTAAGCATTTCATGCCTTTGTGGATGGTTGATTGGCTGCGCAGAGACCTCAGTAGTGCCTTTGACATCTGGTGATATGTATTTACTCCTGATGCCGTCCCCCAGTCTCACACGAATTGAGGCTATGGGGGAGGAAAAGTGACAGTTATAGTCATGTTAGCGTGTTAAAATCTAGTCGCTAACCCAAATTTCCATCCTACTTTACAGCGCAAATCATGAGGATTAACTTGTCATAGAATACGTTAGATATTTATAGAATAGTTTGCAAAATGATTAGGCAGATTAAAGACAGATTTGTGCTAATATAACGCTTTGATAATTTAATTAATTCGGTATCAGATTATATGGGCAGATAGGTAAATGCATCAACTGCGCTTAGCGTCTGTAATGCTTACCTCGCCACAGCAGTGTGACGCTCTGCCACTTCAGAAAGGACTCGCGATACAATTTCTTTTCGCGCTAAATGACCACAAAAAGGCTTGATGCCCTAGAAGGTAAAATTCGTGCCATGCTCTTTTTTGGAATAAGTTATACTTTTACGAAATTTATATTTTTAGTTGTTGTTTGGAGTTTTTGGTAGACGATAAGATTTTGACACGCTTGCATTGCTGCAAAAGACAGCATAGACAGTGGTCATGTCGCTACAAATAAAGCCAGTGTTACACCCTCCACTTTCATCTAGATCCTCGATGAATGTGTGTGGTGAGTGTAAATGGAGTGAAAGGACATCAGGAATCATTGGTGCTCTGCAGGAATCTGAAGCACTACTTCGTCATTGGCCTGCACTTCACATGCTCTTGCCAATTGCGAGTCGGTTTGATTCAAGCTGCATGAAAAAACGTCTTTCTGCATTCCTTCTTCTTCCCCTTGGTTTCACATGTTACCCCATTTCGTAAGCAAAATTTATGCTTATGATAGGCGGATGCACTCATTCCTCCAGCTGACCATCTATCCGTTCAGTAAAGTATCAAGAAACTAGGCACAATATTTTTCCTGCTTTGAGCGACTGCTGAGATTTTAGCAAGAAGGGTTTATTTTGTTCACAAAAAAGTCCCTTCAGAAGCCCTAACAGATGGAAATAGGCATAAACTGATAAGGTTCTTTCTCGAACTGATGCAGGATACGTCCCTTGCTGACATCTTCATTGGTAAGGCTCCATGTGCCATCACCTTCAGAATATCAAATCGCAGCAAACGCATTTATGGCTGCCTTTGCATTTAATGTAATTTTACTGGTTTGTTGGCAGGCCGAAGTATGCGAGCATCGCTAGTGACCTAGTGGCATCCGACACACGACAGCATCGTTGTGACAGAATGTTAGAACTGATCCCCTATTCTGTCTTTTCAACAGCAGCCTAAATATTAAAAATGCGTAGCTATGCACCACTGCATGTTTAATCCATTTTTAATTGAGACCTCTCTTGTTGCACAGAAAATTTTCTTTTAGATCCCTTTGTTGGTTTACGATAACTGATAATGTGAGTTGATGAGAGAGAGACTAGTTTTTGAAAAAAAAGGCAACTGTGATCCGTAGTAATGCCTTGGTAGTGTGACCAACTCTGCGTTGAATTACGTAGGTGGGTTCTGCTTCTGTTTGTCAGCAGAGCTTATAGGTCATGGCAGCGGGCTTGCAATCCTTCGCCGCTCCTGCGTTTCATGGTCAGCTGTTCCGATGTAGCAGATTCCGATTTTAGGATTGAAGTGGTTTGCTAAGCTATCGTAAAAGCGTGGTGATCTTGACCTACTTCTTGGGCCCTTCAGTTGGAAACGCTTTTTTGCGGTGGAATGCAAGCCGGCAAATTTTCGCAGGAAATTGCTTTTATGCAAACTATGAAAATTCACAACGACATTTAATGCGAATTTGATTCCATTTGCTGCTGAAATACACAGACGTGTCAGCACTTTTATTCGTTCGAACTCATAGACTCTCAGGAGCTGTCGCAAATATTTCCATAGTTTCATGCCTCCACCCTCTGCAGTCTAAAAAAAATAATCGTACCCAAATTCATCCTTGAAGCTGTTAAGCATCACGGTGGCATAGAGAAAATGTATGGACGCTTGAACACCCAAAGCAACTAACGTTGGCTAGAGTTCAGGCCGGCCAACAGAATCCAAATCTGCTCATGCAATTTATCGTGGAATTAATCGAAACTATCATGGCACTACATTGGTCTATACTATTTTGTTCCTTTTAACAATCCTTCTAAATAAGTTGGTGTTTTAACAACGCACAACGCAATTAGCCAATCATCGTTGGCTTTATTGTGAGTCCATTTAACTCGACTTAAGTACCTTGGCATCACCTTCGATTACATCAAAGGATTCAGGTCATGTAAGCGTGACTCTGACTACTGTTTTCCCCTATCCTCCCTTTCCCTCATTTATCATCAAATTTTACTCGAATTCCGACCCACGTCGAAGCTCTATTTTGCGTGTGACTAATAAAAGATGTCAGGAGTGATAGAACGTCACCAGATGTCAAAGGTGTTAGTGAGGTTGTATTCCATAGCCATTTGATCCTCTGCACTAACTAACATGCGTTCAGGCTACTTTATTGCAGTACCATCACATAGTCAAGGGATAATGCCTAGACTGAAGTGCACATCACGCTTTCATCAGCATCCTCTTAAATCTTGGCATAAACCATCTTGCTGTGGTCGGGTCCAGCACAGATTAAAGAAGCGCAGTTAAGATGAAGAAATTGTTGGTGCAGGGAACAGTGTCGATTCTGTCCCATTAAACGAAACAGCCAAACAATTGGGAAATAGCATTACCAGTTCCTATTAATTTTCTTTGATCCTCTGAGGACAACGTCTATGTGCGTTTGCCCTTGCAGCATCACTGTTCCTATCTGTCTTCCATTTCTCGACCATTAGCCAGTAAGTGCTGGTCAGCGTCGCTCTCCACCATGATCAATTTGTCACAACGATAGCACATTGCATAAGACTTAGAGGTTTCTGGGGCAGCATCTCGACGACAAGTCATTATAAAGCCAGGAGATGGCAGACAATCTGCTGCGTGTTGTAGAGCAGTATCCACATGTCATGTCTGTATAATTCCCCACTTGTACAAACAAATGTTCGAGTTACGACATGGCGATAGTAAAGACCATTGAGATCATTCCCAAGTGTCATTTCTAATCCATCCAGCATATTCTTTGGTCATTCACTTTCATCTTTAGGCCATAGGCCGTACGCTTAGTAGAGGAGTCTAAATTCATTATAATTCGTTCCGCATTTCGTGCTTGCTAATCCCAATTCTAAAGAGCTGCCTCATGTATCATTGGTCGAAGTGATGATGCATCACAGAACGAGGCGACACTTATGGAATAATAGCAAAATGTCTTATTTCTGCCGGATAGAGCACAGTATCTGTGCAAAGAACTAAATATGTTGAAAATATCCTGGAGATATGCATACCATCATAGCAGAACATTATTATCGGTTCATACCAATCCTCACAAGGAAGTAAAGAACAAAACAGAGGAAACAAACTCCTTGCTCTTCCACACGAGTACCTTCGATTATCTTTTTGCATCAAACGTGACGCGTTGCTTGATGGGCATATAACAACATCATAGATTGATTCTGCCATTTTAGTGCCAACATGCACTGTACATGGCACTATTGAAGGGGAAGAGGCCCCCCACAATACTTTTGCTTCAGCCTTTACACACCTGCAAAGGGTGCACATAGTAGATGAGGGCATTCATCGGTGGTGAGATGGTGGTATTTGGCCCGAGGAAAAGTGATGAGTGTCATGCACGTGAGGAGTACACTTCCTTCGGGTGGCAAATGCGTTTCGTTTCGTCGCGAGCACCGCATTCGCTGTTGCAGTGTATTCATTTAAAATGACAGTAATTCGATAAAAAATTAAGAAAAGGCAAAAATAAGAGGAATGCCAACTCAAGGCATTTAGCCACATCGCAACATGAATGCCATTTGCCAAAACCATAATCCTTCTTTTCCAGCCGCCTATGCAAGCCTAAATCTGACCCAAAGTGCGCAAGAAATGGCAGTAAAATACATGGGATGGCAAGTGAATAACAAACATCAGGTCCGCGCGTGCGCGGCTGACATTTAAACACGGATAGGAGACAAATTAAAATTACAGATTGCATTTAGTGAACATTTGCTGTTGAATACATCGGTCCTTTGCTTAGGGGAATATATCGCGCCAAGAATTTTTACAAAATTGGTGCAAATATTTAATTAAGATATCGCTCATTCAAACAGTTCCGTACGCGCATAGGTTGTGGGAGCATATTTGAATTCGGTCGCCACAGTTTTGCATAATAATGTATGTCTCTTCGACCGTAGCACTAAGCATGAAAGAGAGAGCAGTACTGATTACATTAATCGTGGATACTAGCCGATCTAAAAGCATTCATGTTTGTTCCATTCTAGCGATCATCGTGGGACAATCACGCGCTACTCTGCGAGTCAGTGACCGGTGCAATGGGATCTAGACTAACTTCAATATTCTTTGCTTTAAATGATTGCAAATATCTTCACCTTTAATATTCGTGGCAAAATGTTAAAGTTAAGTTTTAGTTACTTGGTCTGTAGTACTTTGTTGGAACTACCCGTTTCGGTCAAGGTCACAGAGGTGGCCATGCTGCCCTAGCCGCGTGAACTGGCCTCCGGGCCATGCCAGCAGCCTATTCCCCCTCTATCCGGTGAATATATATATTCTACCCTAGCATTCTGCCTTCTTTTGCCCTCGAGGGAGCCTCGGGTTGATGTATTTCCAAACTTCCATCAGACTGGCGCCGACTATGTTTCATTAAACAAAGGGACGTTTAAGCACAGACCTTACGTGTTAGCCTTTTTTTGTGCTATAAGCCATCATATCAGGTCTAGTAGTACCTCCGTGTTTACAAATACGCTCATTACGTGGATTGCAAAGTGCTATTCTTATTGCGAAACTTTAGCCAGGATCGAATACGATGTTGACAATTCAAATGCAGACAAGAAAGGCGATTTAATGCACAGAAGGCTGCGCAGCTCTTAGCGCAGCAAAATGACATCATTGCAGAGTCCATATTTCTCAAGGAAAATTTCCAGGACCCAACAAAACAGTGGAGCACAGTGTCGTCTGCAGTAGTCGAGATTGCTCTTTGCACCTTAAGGCGCTCACAAAAATAGAATTTGGGATGCAAACAATTTTAACTGTCAAATTAGGTGCAGGAACTCACTTTTAGCACTTCAGAAGACACAAAATGGACAAAGGAGGGGTAAATTAGTTTCACAAATTCGACAATCATGAAGTGGAGCCCAAGAAAAAGCAAATTAATGTTACTATTTGTTTGAAGCGAACTGGAAGCCATCCACCGCTAAAATAATCATACTGGAATCCGAGTCCTTCCTGAAGTGGCAGAGTGTCACACTGCTGTAGCGAGGTAAGCATTACAGGCGCTAAGCACAGTTGATGCATTTACCTATCTACCCGCATAATCTGATACCGATTCAATTTAACTATCAAAGCATTATATAAGCATAAATCTGTCTTTACTTTACTCATTTCGCAGACTAATCCATAAATTTTTAATGGACTACGTGACATGATTTGCGCTATAAAGTAGGTTGGATGTTTGGGTTAGCGACTAGACTCTAACACGATAACATGACTATAACTGCCATTTTTCCTCCCCCATAGCCTCCATTCGTGTGAGACTGGGGGATGGCATCAGGAATGACTACGCATCACCAGATGTCAAAGGCGCTACTGAGGTCTCTGCGCAGCCAATCAACCATCCACAAAGGCATGAAATACTCACGATCCTCCATAATAGTCTTTTTGACCTATTAAAACGAACCTCAAATAGCATAAATTCATTGCCTTCATTCATGTGTTTAGCACACATTTTCCAGTATTCCTTTGCATCTAATCATTACTTATCTGGCTGTGGTTGAGTTCAGCACAATTTAAAGGCGCCACTGATTGAACAACAGAGAAGTTAGCACGAAGAAATGTCATGTTTCTGTCCGTTAGAGCGAAGTAGCTCTACAAAGAAGAAAAACCTGTTAAAACACCGTGGAGATGACAATGACTCACGTCAGCTTGCAGGATGAAGAGCAGTATCTTCAGTCGTCCTCTCCTTTACTGTCCCAATCTAAAGAAAACTCAACTAAACTAGAGGAAGGGCACTTTAAATTCATGAAGTCGAATTGCATGCTGTAAAGCCGAAGGAGACAAAATCGATTATGCGAATTCAAAATGGATAAAGCAGACGCGAATGAGAAGAAATTGAATTCTCAAATCCGAGGGGCACGACGAGGAGCGGGAGGAGAAGATATTGAGTTAGCAATGTCAAAACGGGTGAAAATTAAGTTGAGTTTATTGATTGCGCCCTTCCCAGAAATGCGGCAGTGATAGTTGCGCCTTCGACGCGATCCCGTTTTTGATCTATTTGAGGAAGTATCGAGCCACATTTGCGGCTCCAAAATGATGGGGCATCCCTCACCGTGAGTTAAACTAAAACCAAGTAAGCAAAACACTAGCTCTGCTACTGGTGGGCTGACATCGACAGCAGTCTTGGTAGCAACGTTCACGACCATTTCCATATTGTCCTACGATGTTGGTTTTAAAGGTTAGTTATTGCTAAACATGTATCTCGCGTTTGTGAAAAGGAAGGAAAACTTGCTCTGTGTGTAAGGGTGGCATCTGCCACAGCCAACTGGGCGCAAGTCAGGAAGGTTAAAGAGAGATTAGGAATGGGTAAATCATGAATGCAAGTGAGAGACGTCGAGAGTGGAAGCTGACTTGCTTCACTCTACACAAATTGTTTCCATCCAATTTAGCGACCTCACTTCCACATCGCTTCTGTGATGGGAAGAATAAGCTCACAATAGGCTCTAGTAAAGAGTCGTTTCAACAAATGCACGCCCATCTACGGATTCCTTAGACTTCACCCAGCAAAAATAACTATGTTTCTAGGCGTTCTGTAGAGGTGTCTTTAGAGCAGTCACAGTTCCGATTTAGGCCGTAGATTTCACTTTCACTTCCGCGGAATGTACACGATCAATTTACCAGCAAAGTAGTTATGTGATAACATGGCATATTAAGCTGTTATTATCGCTATCACAGACAAAGGGTTTCCTCTTACTTCCATTATGCCGCCGCTTTGGCTTGCAGGTATCCTAACTCATCAAGAGTTATCTTGCCTCCTCCGAAAATGAGTCACCAAAACAGCGTCCACACATTCGTTTACGGGGTATTCGTCAAGTAACGCTTTATTTTTGGTCTTCACACCCCAGAAAAATAGCCGAATTGAAATGGCCGCTAAATTACATGGTAGTGTCTCTTTAGTGGNCGAAGTCAAATTGCATGCTGTAAAGCCCAAGGAGACAAAATTGATTATGCGGATTCAAAATGGATAAAGTAGACGCGAATGAGAAGAAATTGAATTCTCAAATCCGAAGGGCATGACATGGAGCGGGAGGAGAAGATATTGAATTAGCAATGTCAAAACGGGAAAAAATTAAGTTGAGTTGCGCCCTTCCCAGAAATGCGGCAGTGATAGTTGCGCCTTCGACGCGATCCCGTTTTTGATCTATTTGAGAAAGTATCGAGCCACATTTGCGGCTCCAAAATGATGGGACATCCCTCACCGTGAGTTAAACTACAACCAAGTAAGCAAAGCACTAGCTCCGCTACTGGTGGGTTAACATCGACAGCAGTCTTGATAGCAACGTTCACGACCATTTCCATATCGTCCTAAGATGTTGGTTTTAAAGGTTAGTTATTGCTAAACATGTATCTTGCGTTTGTGAAAAGGAAGGATAACTTGCTCTGTGTGTAAGGGTGGCATCTGCCACAGCCAACTGGGTGCAAGTCAGGGTGGTTAAAGAGAGATTAGGAATAAGTAAATCATGAATGCAAGTGAGAGACGTCGAGAGTGGAAGCTGACTTGCTTCACTCTACACAAATTGGTTCCATCCAATTTAGTGACCTCACTTCCACATGGCTTCTGTGATGGGAAGAATAAGCTCACAATAGGCTCTAGTAAGGATTCGTTTCAACAAATGCACACCCATCCACGCATTCCTTAGACTTCATCCAGCGAAAATAACTATGTTTCTAGGCGTTCTGTAGAGGTGTCTTTAGAGCAGTCACAGTTCCGATTCAGGCCGTAGATTTCACTTTCACTTCCGCGGAATGTTCACGATCAATTTACCAGCAAAGTGGTTAAGTGGTAACATGGCATATTAAGCTGTGATTATCGCTATCACAGACAAAGGGTTTCCTCTTACTTCCATTATGCCGCCGCTTTGGCTTGCAGGTATCCTAACTCATCAAGAGTTATCTTGCCTCCTCCGAAAATGAGTCACCAAAACAGCGTCCACACATTCGTTCACGGGGTATTCGTCAAGTAACGCTTTATTTTTGGTCTTCACACGCCAGAAAAATATTCGAATTGAAATGGCTGCTAAATTACATGGTAGTGTCTCTTTAGTGGGATTGGCATCTACAGTGATGCAATTGTTGGCGCTGGTTTTACTGCGTATTTGTTCAGCGCACTCTTGATTCGCGGAAAAGAAGAGCGTGATAGGCGTCATGATAAGGTGACGTTCAGACTAGACCACATGGAACGAACCAATGTGCTAACATCACGCTGAGGTCAATCTGCTTCCCTTGCCCCCCACGGATCATTATTTAAGCCTCGGCATTACCATCACGTCTTGTATCTGCGCCGGCGACTGTCGACAATGGTAGGCCAAAGTAGTCTCCACCTATGTCCCGTCATTTATTTACTTATCTTTGTTCACCTCTGTTCACTCAAATTTCTATTCACGCTTTCAACTTTGACGTCGCTCACAACTGCATACCTTCTTTTGAATTTAGGCTCAACAAAATACTGCACAACGCGACATCACCAATCTGCCACCTGAATTGCAGCTGAGAATATGCAAACATCTTAGAGTGTGGGATTTGGCAAGTCTCGCCATAAGTGTCCCAAGCTGGAGATGGATTCTGTCGACGAAGCCATTCTCCACTCGTCTGTGTCAGCACATCAACCAGTTTACCTGGGTAGACAAACACCTCTGCCAGCTGCTCCTACCCCAACCCTCGCCTAATTCCTTTCGAAATACCCCTGAAGCCGTCTTATACCAGAAAGTGCAAACAAAGTCCTACTCCCGCTTCCTATCCACCCTTGCGCGTGATCGTGAGCACACAACTGTCAACTTTCGCATTATGTTGGACACAGATGAAGACGCGATATTAGAGTTGGATAGAACAATGCATAGCAAATCATTGCTAATTAAGTTTATAAAGAACAGTTTTATGAACAAGGTACCATTTCGATTGCATCGGGCCTCTGTAAATGGATATGTCTGTCTTTATGAATCTGCTCATGGGCCACCCAAATATTACGTAGAGGACGCAGAGAACCGGCTTGCTAGTTGCGACTGCACCATCTATGTCGTGGATGATTTCCCGTTCTCCAAGACTGATCTAACAGCCGCCATAGAGTCACTTGCACCTCATCAACACTTAATTATTGCTGTCATTATCAATTGGATGCTGGATGAGTCAAGTAGGATGGAGTGCCTCGCCAATTTCCTCCAGAGCATTGGTGGCCTCGAAAGTTCCTCACTGACTGCCGCGACGAAGAATTTGCGACTGTGGTGCATCAAACACTATGGATATCGATTCATCGGCAATTTTTCCAGTTTAATTAAATGGGGATGTTACGATGTGCTCTCCAAGAAATTCGGCAGTGGTGGAGACAGAAAGCATACACCAGCCAGCAACACACATAAGCGAAGAAAACATTCATGCATTGACAACAGTGAAGTCGACTTGCGCTTTTGTTGTTGTCATTCTTTTCTTGGTTGTCAGCCTTGATTAGAATGCCTATGGAAGCTTTAGAATCGCCGTCAAGTGTGGCTGTTATACATAATCTTGCTATTCTGCCATACCATGGGGACAAGATTGACAATTAGAGACTTGGGTGAGGCTAATGGGCAATTTTGGGCAAAGCCGACTATGGTATGGACTAAATAATTCAAAAGCGTCAGTACGAGGATTGAAAGAATTGGGCTGTAGGAGGTAGTGCTGCTACAGAGCTAGGTTTAAGGTTCTTATTATCAGAGAAGACATTAAGAAACCGTGGATATTGGGTGGAAGTCAAGAATGCGAGTGCATCTTTAAATCACGTAAACCTTTAAATTTTGCTACCATGATCCAGTGTAAAAATGTTGTGGTCTGTTCGTATTATTTAAAGG
Source organism: Taenia hydatigena (assembly GCA_036345935.2). Taxonomy (NCBI): domain Eukaryota; kingdom Metazoa; phylum Platyhelminthes; class Cestoda; order Cyclophyllidea; family Taeniidae; genus Taenia; species Taenia hydatigena. Next base: position 3,613,240 of record JADWOT020000010.1, read on the forward strand.
CAATACCAAGCGTAGGCATGCAAAACGTATGACGCTATTCGGGACAAAATAAAACACATCTACTGGTCTCCCTTTTAGTCCATCAGTCCAGACTTAAATCCCTCATCATTCGTGCATTTAATTTAGGAATGAATGTGAACAGGCGATAAGCCGCCAAAATCGCTGTGTGTGTGGGAATATGAGGTAAGGGATGCGCAATAAGTAGATGATGGAACCTATTTTGGTTTGTTTACGTTTTTGACCTGGAATTTCTCTTCGTCGTGCGTTTCAAATCAGTATTATTCCTCTGTAATGAGTAACGTGAGCATTATTGGTAAATGATACAGGTCGAGTGCTAATTAAAATATTTTTACATTACCATTAAACTGAGCACAGTTTAAGCTGCACTTCGAGGGCCGCAGGATCTCATCGTAAAGCATGGAAGTGCGACACACCCTTCAATGCAGACAGTCTCGGGATGCTAGATGCCTCTTTGTCACTGGAATCACCATATTCAACAACTAATTTTATTTTGAGACCTGTGATCAAGCGGTAACTGAATTCCGAGTCTGCATTTGTAATTTGAGAAAGGAACATCACAAATCTTGGGACTGAATTCTTACTTAACGGTGCACAATGGGAAGTGTCTAATTTGCGCAGCACATATAGACAACACAACATAATGGCAACTTGGATAATTCTAATTTAGGCATGTATTGATTGTCAAAAGGAGAGAGAACTAAAATAATAGACATGAACGGCGATTTGTCCTTTCCATACAATGCTTGAGGTTTCGGCAAAGGCTGCTGAGTAAGTCTCGTTGCTGTGCCAATTTGCCCTTTTTAATGGTCACTTTATGTGGATGTTTGGCTAATATGCGCAATGAATTTTTACTTTGCCCTATTCCAGCTTCTACTCTAAATGATTCAACTCCATAGCCCGCTCAATAAGCGACGACTTTGCGGATCCTTATTTACTTCCAGGAGATCATCGTGTAAATACATCCCCAGTGCCATGTTTTGACAATCAAACTTAACTAAGAATTCCAGGAGACATTCGTCATCTTTTGCTATGATTGCAATGGTTTCCGGTTCCATGCCAATGTGCATCGTAGGAGAAGCTGCAGCCTGATTGTTTTGCGTGGGCTTACACTTAGCCTTTGCTGAAATATAGCTAAGGGTAAATAGCTCTTACGATTAGCCAAGGCATTAACGCCTTCTTAATGCAAGTTGAAACCCCAAACATAACTGGCGCGTTAGTGTTAGAAAAGTCGCGCGTAATCCGCAACCTAGTTTAATTACTGTCAAATAATTAAAAGTTCATTGTACCTTCCCAACCCCAAAAGAAAAGGACGTTTTTTAAGCCTGGGTGGACTATAACCCCATGTTGCATCAAAGTCAAGAGAAACACTTTGCCGTTCTCCACGAATTCGCAATACTTCTTAAACGCTTATAGCGGGGTTCCAACTTACAAAATAAGAGAATGCGTTTAAAGCATCAGTTCAGCGACTGCATTTTATTTTGACTGCTGAAGGGGGAATATTTTCGGCAAGCAACAGAAGATTAAACATGCTTTTATTGGATTTCCTCTAAGCTCTGTTGTTTAGGGAGAGAGGACGAAATTGTGGCTGTCAATGCTAATTGAATACTGGCAGGGACTCAGTGACAGCACCTATGTCATCCTTATGACGAGCAATAAATTGTGTTAAGGGTGTATAAAATTATACACATGGGTGAATCGGGTGATAAGCTCCAATTCAGGTGGTTACATGGGAGTTTTGGAACAAGAATATAGAAAGTGTCACCGAACCACCAGAATGCATAATCAAGTGAAACGGAGAAGGTGTAGGGAAAGATAGAGATAATTCTCATAGCCACTTATGAAATTCCAGGTAGCAAAGAGCAAGCGCTTGTTTTTCATTTAACGGCTTTATTTGCAGATGACGTGATCTAATGGACATCGAAAGACTTATCAAAACATGGCGGCAAGTGTCAATAAACAAATAAAGGCATTCTTTATGGTAAATTGAGTGGAGAAGAATCCATTTGTTTCCAATCGTCTTCATTATGATTGAAGAAATCTAAAATGTTATAAGCGCACACCGCTTTACGCACACATATTTCACCCCTTCCCATTCGTTCTGCCCCTTCACTACTCTTTTTCAACACTAAAAGGAACATACGTTTCTAGGGTATCCCTCACATACATGCACGCAACAACACTGCTTAGCTACAGAACCAAATAGCCTCGTCTCTATATTTGGCACCGTTCTTGCAGGTCCTTAATTTTCCTCTTTTTAGTTAAACGTGGTCTTACTCACCCCCTAAATTGTCGATTTTATCAACAAGATTAAAACCGAATCGTTATTCCTTACCTTTGCGATGGGCTGGAGGTTCTTTGACCCATCCTCTCTTTATTAATCTTCTCGATACAGAACAAATTGGAAGCTATGCTTTATTCACTGCAGCATGTTTAAATACTTAGTTTTTAATCGCGAACGACTAAGAACCCGCTTTTACGTGGAATAGGCTCCGCTTTACACGATGTATTAAACTCGAACATCGATGAATGCACTACAATCTGTGCATTAAATCGACCTAGTCGAGTAACGTTGCATCTGCCATCTGACTCGTAATTTACTTCGTTGTGACAATTAGATACTTGCCTTCGTTATTCCCTTTTCCTTAAGCAGAATTTTCTAAATAAGCACAATTTGATCATTCACTTACATTTCGGGCCGTAATGTTCTATTCTTTTACTACTCAACTCATCCAACTATAATTTTCCCACACTCACACCAACACAAAATCATTTTCCGAGGGATCTTAAGCGCATGGGTTACTAAAGGTAACGACTCTATTTCCATCCCGCTTCATCGTGTAATATGATGCATAAAAACACTGAGTGCCACATTCCCTTCCTATGGTTCCTTCTTTGCTGTGCTTTGCATCTTTTGTTAGAGAGGTTGCTTGAGCAGATATCGCACGCCGCCGCGAATGCGATTAAGGATCAACGGTATTTTAAAACAGTCTATCAGTGGGCAGTGCCACAAGGCTGGAGCAACCTTGTGCCTTGAATATTCTATGCACATTCAAATATCCCTTTCATATCACCTCAGACACCCGCATCACCAACTTCCGAATGACACTATTGGCTGCAGCTTAAGCTTAGTTGTCTTCAAAGGATTCACTTGGTCCAAAACCTATTAGAGAATCACTGGCTGCATTCGTCACAAAGCGTTTAAAGTGGGTGGAGTAACTGAGCACCCAGCTTCAAAGTTGCGTAACCGAGAAGTCTTTTTGGTCAAATTCTAGTTGAGTTAGATAAAACAGTGCGAATCCGCCTTTCATCCGTCTTAGAAATAGGGTTTGGTAGATAAAACCTTATTTTCCAGAATTTACAAGCAGATGCAAAAGTTATAAAAATGATTTGAGTGACGATTGGAAATCTATTGTGCACCTTTATAACCCACTCCTGGAACATGAAAGCAACGGATGATGCACCGATTTCACATTTAAATCGCATCTACCTCCCTGAGCAGTGCTTCATCAATTCGTTTAGCTGTGTCACTATGCACAGGTGACTCTTTTTGCATGTTAAGCATCCTTTGGGGCCAGGACCAGCTCATCTACATTGAAGCTTCATATTTCTTCCCATTTGTTCACAGTTCGGAATCTGCGCCACTGATGATTGCTACCTTTGTGCTTGGTAATGAAATCATCTCTAGCATTCTATGCAGCGAATTGTCAATTGACAAATTGGCCGCTGTTCTGTACTTGAGAAGGGTATATTTAGGGGGCCTAAGTTCCCGTTTTTCGGTTGTGCAATTGAGTGCGCATCATCAGCGATTTCATAAAAGTGCGCCTATCGATTTACCTGCCTCTTTCTTTACTAATTTATTAGTGCTGGGTGGATCTTTTAGATTCCAATGGAACCGCATAATTTAGCATAAAGTTTGCCTTAGGAATTGCGGCCTTGATTGCCATGTAGTGATTCGAGCACTTTATGTTGACATGTCCACCGAGTGGAGGGAATGGAGCAGCTTTCTCATCATTAGCCAGTCACAAGTGTTTGACCGTCGTAGAGACGGCAAAGACTTCGCGTGTTGTTGTCCCGTATAGTCTCGCATTTTTCAAAGTCTAATATCGTATTTGCTAAATTTTGCAACAGACTTGTCCACGTCTACAATATTCAATTATCTTCGTGTGCCACGCAGTCATGTCCACTGGAATGGCAAAACAGGAGACAGCGTGGCTAGCAGTAGCCAGTCGGATGCAGGTCGGCACTTTATCGTTTTAACAAATTACCATATGCGTTTCGGGAATAGCCTTGCCACGGTCACCAATCTTTCTCACAAATAAACAAAGTGTCGCTAAGCAAAAATTTGAGTTGGAGAAAGAGCGCGATAAATCATTAAGAGCACGACTTATCAATAATATCTGCACTAGTTTTATTAAATATTAATACCGATGGCACAACAGCTGGCTGCGCGCTTTCAAGAAGAAACATTGATAGAAATTAGGATGCTTTCATAAGCGAACGGCCGACTCAGCAAAACGAATGAGACACATGATTGCAAGGCAACACGATCTGTTCATAGTCTGTGTCATTCACTGTAAATAATGTTTGGAGTCTTAATTAAGTTATCGAACAAAACCTTTGATTTTCCTTAACTCTGCCATCTCTGAATATGTTCTGCACTGTTTTTTTCAGAAATGAACATTTCTCCTAGTGAACTTAGAGGCAACCACCAATATTGTCAAACAGCCTGAGTTGTTGGGCTGTGGTGCCATTGGCATAGTCTGCAAGTCATGCCAGCCAAATCGGCATCGCGAAATGAATTTAGCTTCAATCGGCTCCCTTACATATATTCTGTATTACATGATCCATCTTCTCTCCTCTGTCTCTATTTCGGACTTTTGACATTGCACATTCAGCTTCAGGTCAATCGGCTTCATTTTGCGCCCTTCGACGTTGTGAATTCAATTACGCCTACGTCGGGTTCATTACGTGCATTTTGCATTTAAGAATCTATTTCCCTCCTTTGTTTTCATCTCATACTTTCCAAAATCGCAAAATTTGTATCATTTTATTTGACCTCATTCCACGCTTTTTGAAACCACTTTCTTCTGCAGGGTTCCATTTCACGCATTTCGCCATTGAACAATCAAAATAACATAGCTTGCCTCCATTACGTGCATTCCGTATTGCAAAATATCTTTCTCTCCATCCGCAAAATTTTTGCTTTCAAATGCATTTTATGTATTACGACATTGTGAATCAATTTTAATCCATTCACTTCCATTTCATCCTTTAAGCATTTTTGAATCATTTTGACTCCATCTGCTCGATTTTAGACTTTTGACTCTGTAGAATTAATTTTTTTATTTATTTGACCCAGTTTACATCTATTTAGACATTGTTAATTTAATTTCGTCTTTTTCATCTCCATTTCGTGCATTTCAAATTCGAGAAATCAATCAATTAATTCTCCTTCAAAACTATTTTATCCATTTTGAATTTGTAAAATCAATTTAGTTTCCTTCGGCTCGATATCATACGTTTCAAATTCGTGAATTTCAGTTTCCTTTCTTCGGCTCCACTTTACATGTTTCTGCATTGTAAATTAGTTCCTTTTCCTTCGGCACAATATCACGGAACTCGACCTTATGATATTAATTGCTATTTTCTTTGGCTCCGTTTTATGCCTCTCGATATAAAGAAATCCATTTACTTTGTACCTAATTTTGTTTAATATCACAAAGTAAAGCCAAATTATCACCGATTTAGCTCTTTTTTTTGCCTCTGGAGATAATAAAAGCAAATTGCTTCTTCGTTTTGTACCAATTTTACCCATTTTGACTTTATGAATCCAGTTTTCTTCTCACTTAAGGACATTTCGTCCCTTTCAAAACGGTGACATTAATTTTCTTCTGCTTGGGCTCCTCTTCATGATTATCAAATTTGTGAAACTAATTTACTTCTACTTTGTCCATTTCGTGCCTTCTGAAATGCTAAAATTGAATACCTGCACCTGATTTGACAGTTAAAATTGTTTGCATCCTAAATTCTATTTTTGTGAGCGCCTTAAGGTGCAAAGAGCATTGTCAACTACTGTTGACGACGCTTCGCTGCACTGTTTTGCTAGGTCCTGGCAATTTTTCCATGAGAAATATGGACTCTGCAATAAAAGCATTTTGCTGCGCTAAGAGCTGCGCAGCCTTCTGTGCATTTAATTGCCTTTTCTTAACTATATTTGAATTGTCAACATTGTATTCGATCCTAACTAAAGTTTTGCATTAAGAATAGCACTTTGCAATCCAAGTAATAAGGGTATTTGTGAACACAGAAGTACTACTACGCCTGATATGATGGCTTATAGCACAAAGAGGAAAAAGGTTAACCCTTAAGCTCCGTGCTCAAACCTCTTTTTGTTTAATCAAAGATAGTCGTCGCCAGTCCGATGGAAGTTGGAAATACATCTGTTTCCATTGACATCAATCCCGAGTCTTCAAAGGCCTTTACGCGATGGATGAATACTAGTTGCGCTAAGAGCGGCAACTTTATTGCACTCCGCTCGTAGTGCTTGCCTCCATGCGATTACTTGTCAAAATTGTGAAGCGATGAGAATTTTTGAATGACCAAACAACTAGAATTTGACTTTAAAATTTTGTTACGAATATTGGAGGTAAATATGTTTGAAGCAAAGAATATTGGACGTAGTCTAGATCCTATTGCACCAGTCACTGACTCGCTGAGCAGCACGTGATTGTACCACGATGATCGCTAGAATGCAACAAACATAAATGCCTTTGGATTGGCTCGTATTCACGATTAATGTAGTCGATACTGCTCTCCCTTTCATGCTTGGTGCTACGGTCGAAGAGACATGCATTATCATGCAAAACTGTGGCGACCTAATTCAACCATGCTCCCATAACCTATGCGTTTACGGAACTGTTTGAATAAGCGATATCATAATTTATGTTTGTACTAATTTTATGAAATATCTTGGTGCGATATGTTACCTTAAGCAAAGAATCAATGCTGTCAACATGAAATGGTCACTAAATACAATCTGCAATTCAATTTGTCTCCTTTTCGTGTTTAAATGTCAGCCGCGCACGCGCGGGCCTGTCAAATTTTCGGCGAAGTGATGTTCGTGTGGTGTGTTATTCACTTGCCATCCCATGTATTTTACTGTCATTTCTTGCATACTTTGGGTCAGATTTATGCTTGCATAGGTGGCTGGAAAAGAAGGATTATGGTTTTGGTAGATGGCGTTCATGTAGCGATGTGGCTAAATACATTGGGTTGGCATTACTCTTACTTTTACCTTTTCTTAATTTTTTGTGGAATCACTGTCATTTGGAATGAATACACTGCAGCAGCGAATGCGGAGCTCGTGACGAAACGAACCGCACCTGCCATCGGAAGGAAGTACGCTCCTCACGTGCATGACACTCATCACTTTACCTCGGGCCAAATACCACCATCTCACCAACGAAGAATGCTCTCATCTATTATGTGCACCCATTAGAAGTGTGGAAAGGCCGAAGCAAAAGTATTGTGGGTGGCCTCTTCCCCTTTACTAGTGCCATGTACAGCGCATGTTGGCACTACAATAGCAGAATCAATATATGATGATGTTCTACACTCATCAAGCAATGCTTCACATTTGACGCAAAAAGAAAATCAAAGGCACTCATGTAGAAGGGCGAGGAGCTTGTCCCCTATGTTTCGTCCTTTACTTCCTTGTGAGGGTTGGTATGAACCGATAAGAATGTTCTTCGACGGCTTTGGTAGTATTAAGGACGAGGCAAAGTGATGACGGCAGTGCAAGTTCGGAGCGCACTTCCTTATCATTATCAACGGTATCGGTGGCAGATGCAGTGCATAGCGTCACGAGAATCCTGTTCCTTGAACGACAATGGTTATGGAGGTGCGTTTACTCGAACAAGTGCAATATAGCTTCTCGGGCTTTTAAGGACCGGTCTTGAAGACCACACCATGAGTGGCTTCTGCCTGAGCCATGTAGAATAAACTTCTCCCTTCGTTATTTGCTGACCTCACTTTTGCCCTTTTGCACGGGTATGCAGTATGCTTTTTGTTACACCTTTGGTCCCCGAAATGGCCTTTGGCTGCACTTTGTTACAGCTGAATAACTGGCCAAGCATTTAGAGAAAGAGGATGAAGGTGAGGTGCAGATTCATTTCCAACTGAATCCACGAACACAGACAAAGATTTGTACATTTGTGCCTCCACAAATGATAAGATTAATTCTTCGATTGATGCCGTAAGAGCTTGTTATTTTAACGAAGGAAAAGTTAGCTTGATGTTGAGCCATTGGTAAGATAAAATCGAATTCTTGCCCAATGAAAGAGCCTAACGAAAAGTGGTAGTGCTATGGAGTAACACCTACCACAATATACTAGTTTACGACTGCAAAGGAGAGGACGAATGAAGATACTACTCTTTATCCTGCAAGCTGACGTGTGTCATTGCCATCTCTAAAAATGCGCGTAAAATGACGACGTCTCCCATGATGCAATGCATATCTCCAGGATATTTTTAGTACTCTTATTTCTTTGTGCAGATACTGTGCCCTATTGGACAAATTAAGACATTTTCCTATTATTCTATAAGATGCGCCTCGTTTTGTGTTGCACCACCACTTCGACCAACGATACATGAGGTAGCACTCCAGAATTGGGATCAGCAGGCACGAAATAAGGAAAGAATCATAATGAATTTAGATGAGTTAGAAATGGCACCTGGGGATGATCTCAATGGTCTTTACTATCGCCGTGTCGTAACACGAACACTTGTTAGCACAAGCGGGAGATTAAACAAACGTGACATATGGATACTGCTCTACAACACTCAGCAGATCGTCTGCTATCTCCTGACTTTATAATGACTTGTCATCAAGATTTTGTTCCAGAAACCTCAAAGCCTTATGCAATGTGCTATCGTTGTGACAAATTGATCAAGATGGAGAGCGTCGTTGACCATCATTTACTGACCAATGGTCGCGAAATGGAAGATGGATGGGAACAGTGATGCTGCGAAAACGAATGCACATCAATGCTGTCCTCAGACAGTCAAAGAAAATTAACAGGGAACCTACAACGCTATTGCTCAATTGTTTGGCTTTTGTGTCTGATGGGACAGAATCGACACTGTTCCCTGCAACAATAATTTCTTTATCTTAAATGCACTTCTTCAATCTGTGTTGGACCCGACCATAGCAAGATGGTTTATGCCAGGATGTGAGGCGATGCTGATGAAAGCGTGATGTGAACATCGGTCCAGGCATTATCCCTTGACTATGTGATGGCACTGCAATAAAGCAGCCTGAATCCATGTTAGCTGGTGCAGAGGATCAAATGACTACGGAAGACGACCTCACAAACACCTTCAACATCTAGTGATGCATTATCATCCCTGACATCGTCTCCTAGTCCCACGTAAAATGGATCTTCGACGTGGGTCGGGATTCTAGTCAAATTTGATGCCAAATGAGGAAAGGGGGAGGAAGAGGGGAAACAGTAGTCAGAGTTACGTTTACATGACCTGGGTTTTTTTTAAGGTAATCAAAGGTTATGCCAAGGTATCAAAATCTAGCCAAATCGACTCACAATAAAGCTAATGATGATTGGTTAATTGCGTTATACGTTGTTAAAGCACTAGGTTATTTGGAAAGATTATTAGGATGAATAAAATAGTATGGATCAATGTAGTGCCATTATAGTTTGATTAATTCTAAGATGGATTACAGGAGCAGATTTCGGTTCCGTTGACCGGCCTGGATTTTAGCCAACTTTGGTAGCTCCAGGCATTCAAGCGTCCGTACATTTTCTGCTATACCACCATGATGCTTGGCATCTTCAAGGAAGAATTTGGGTGCGATTGTTTTTAAACGAATAAAGGTGCTGAAACGTCTGTGTGTTTGAGCAGCGAACATTTGCCAGCTTGCATTCCATCGCAAAAACGTCTCCAACTGAAGGGTCTAAGGTGTAAGTTAAGGCCACTGCGCTTTTACGATAACTTAGCGAACCACTTCAATCCTCAAATCGTAATCTACTACAACGGAATGGCTGATCATGAAGCAGAGACGCGGCGAAGGATTGCTAGGTCGCTGGCATAACCTATAAGCCATGCTGACAAAGAGAAACAGAACCCACCCACGTAATCCGACGCAGAGTTGACCATACTACCAATGCATTACTACAGATCACAGCTGTTTATTGTAAAAATCAGTCTCTCATCAACTCACATTATCAGTTATCGTAAACTAACTAAGGGATCAAAAAAGAAAATTTTCTGTGCAACACGAGAGGTCGCAATTAAAAATGGATGAATCATGCAGTGATGCATAGCCACGCATTTTGACTATTTAGGTAGCTGTTGAAAAGACAGAAAAAGGGATCAGTCCTGACATTCTGCCACGACGATGCTGTCGTGTGTTGGATGCCACTATGTCACTAGCAATGCCCGCACACTTCGATCTGCCAACAAACCAGTAAAATAACATTAAATGCAAATGCAGCCATAAACGCGTTTGCTGCGATTTGAAATTCTGAAGGTGATGGCACACGGAGCTCAATCAATAAAAATGGCATCAAAAGGACGTATCCCGCATCAGTTCAAGGACGAATTTTATCAGTTTGCGCCTAGTTCCAACTGTTAGGTCTTCAGAAGGGACTCTTTTGTAGAGGGAATAAGCCCTTCATGCTTAAACATTAAGAATAGCTTAAAGCAGAAAATATTGTGCATAGGTTCTTGATACTTTACTGAGTGGGTGGATGGTCAGCTGGAGGAATGAGTGTATGCGCCCATCACAGGCGTGAATCCTGCTTACGAAATGGGGTAACGTGGGAACTCAAGGTGAAGAAGAAGGTTAGCAGAAAGGCGTTCATTTCATGCAGCTTGAATTAATCCGACTGGCGAAAGGCAAGGGTATGTGAAGTGCAGGCCAATGACCAAGCAGAGTATCAGATTCCTACAAGGCACTAATGATTCCTGATGTCCTTCCACTCCGTCCACACTTACGACACACATTCATCGAGGATCTGGATGAAAGTGGAGGGTCTAACACTGGCTTTGGTCATAGCGACATGACCGCCATCTATGTAGGCCCCTGCAGCAATGTAAGCGTGTCGAAATCTAATAATTTAACAAAACACTCTCAACAACAGCTGAAAATTTTAATTTCGTGCTAGTAGAACTTATTCCAAAAAGCGTTTGGCATGAATTTTACCTTCTAAGCTTTGGGGTTTCCAAAAACATGCGAAACAACAAGCACATCTTCGGTCTGTCTTAATGCCTCAATATCATGATTAACTCTTTAAAGGAATACGGAGGTGGAATGTAGCCCTGTTCACGAGCGTGGCTTGCAGACTATGCCGACGGCTCCGCAGCCCTTTTTCATGTCTGCTGTATCTTCTTACCATTGTTAGAAGAGAAGCGGCTTGACATTGTCGATTAATTCGCGCTGGGTCCTACTGACATTCTGGGTCCCACTGATTTAAATTGCTAACTGAACTTGCAAAAGTCCTAATTCTGGTAGCAGTTTGTGTGAACGGGAAAGACATAAGGCAAGTATTCGCAAAGATCAGTCCAGAGCAGATTATTGGACTTATGGGCGTTAAGAAACTTCACAAGGATTTGTTTAAGTTAACTAGAAACCATTCATTGCTAAAATTGTTATATTAGTAAACAATGCGCCAAGTGTGTTTCGCGGTCATTTTAGCGCAAAAAGGAATTGCATCGCGAGTCCTTCCTGAAGTGGCAGAGTGTCACACTGCTGTGGCGAGGTAAGCATTACAGACGCTAAGCACCGTTGATGCATTTACCTATCTGCCCATATAATCTGATACCGAATTATTTAAAATATCAAAGCGTTATATTAGCACGAATCTGTCTTCACTCTGCCCAATCATTTTGCAAACTAATCCATAAATTTTTAATGAATTACATGGTATGATTTGCGCTGTAAAGTAGGTTAGACATTTGGGTTAGCAACTAGATTTTAACGCAATAACATGACTATAACTGTCATTTTCCCTCCCCCATAGCGTCTATTTGTTGAGACCGGGGGACGACATCAGGAATGCCTACATATCACCAGATGTCAAGGGCGCTACTGAGGTTTCTGCGCAGCCTATCAATCATCCACATAAGCATGAAATACTTACGATCCCCCATAATAGTCTTTTCAACCTATTGAAACGAACTTCAAACAGCACAAATTAATTACCTTATTCATGTGTTCATCACATTTTTTCCAGTATTCCTTTGCATCTAATCATTACTTATCTGGCTGTGGTCGAGTCCTGCACAAAAGGAGGCGCCGCTGATTGAATAATGGAGAAGTTAGCACGGAGAAACATCATATTTCTCTCCGTTAGAGCAAAGTAGCTCCACAAAGATAAAAAGAGCCCATTTAAACATCGTGGAGATATGCATGGTATCATTAAACATCGTTACTTCACACATTTTAACGGTGGCAGTGACTCAAGTCAGCTTACAGGATGAAGAGGAGTATATTCATTCGTCCTTTCCTATGTAGTTGCAATCTAAAGGAAACTCAACTAAACCAGAGGAAAAGCACTTTAAATTCACGAAGTCAAATTGCATGCTGTAAAGCCGAAGGAGACAAAATTGACGACTATAGTAACACCTGCCAGTGTGCGTTCCTATACATTTGTATTTCTTAGAAAATGATCTATATTGACGTGCCTCACAATTTGGCGCTGTCCAGCAGACTGTTGATTGATGTTCATCCTTTGTTAAATCTGTGTCAATTTCGCAAAGTGGCATATTTGCCTAAGGGTAAGTAAGCTGTGGCATCTTAAGCATTTCAATGTGTCCCGGCTTTTTATTTAAAATAATTTTTCAGGTTCTTGGTACCCTAGCACGAATTCATGGAAGATGACGTGCGGTTTGGGCTCGTGGAACAGGCGATGTCCCCATCTGCTAGACTGGCGGACACTCAGTGCCCGCCATTCACTCTCCGGCGTTGAACAATGTCCCGGAACGTGGTGCCTAATCGATTTTCTTCTCTTTTGTTCCATTTGGTGCATTTCAAATTCGTGTAAGCAATTTCTAAACCATTTGCATTGCGGTGGTTTCTTAATAGATAACGTCCTAAAATTAAACTGCACTTTACAAGAACGAAAGCAAACTGAAATTTGAGAAATAATGGGCTCTTTTTGCAATTACAAGCCAAAATGAGGTTTAACAGAAGGCTTACCTTGTTTGGCATTTCAGCCTTGGTAGGATCCGTTCCATGTCAAACATGGTGATATCGGCTGCACTTTGCCCCTTATTATAAAGACGGAGGATCATTTGTTTAAATAATCCGACAAATAGGCACCCACTTATGGATGATCAATTAAACGGGCTTACATCAAAAGGCGCTTTCTACTAAAAAAACATTGGAAAAATACTAATTTGGTAAGATTGGATTAAATTCGAAAAATAAACAGTCCATGATAATGTGACTACTCTGTCCATAAGCGCAGCGTTATCAGGAATATTCGCAGCACAAAGCATATGCTTCTTTTTTATCACTATTTTATCATTTCAGGACAAGAAGTATGCCCGCAATGCAATTTCGTCTGCACTTTTCAAACCCGCCCCTCCATTCAATGTTTAACCAATAGAGAGAGCCATAACCTACACTTTTACCGGAATCCTAATCGATTACAAGGAAAAACGAAATAACAAGCAATGTCATAATGCAAGGCGAGATAGTTTAGGTCCGAAGCCATGCAATAAGGTAACTTTGACTTGGTTTAACACTGACGTTGGATTGCTAGGCTCTACCCACCACCAGCCTTATCTCTAGGCCATAGCTATTGTACTTTTTCTTTCTTAATATTTTTGAAGTTCATTGAATATCTTTATAGGTATTTTGCTTGCTACATCAGCAGATGCCCCACATTTTGCCAAAACTTGCCGCTTTTTTAGCTGAAATAATCTTTCGATGTGAAGGCCCTGCAAACGCAATTGTATATTAATGCAACTTAAACTTGAAAGCGATAAACAGTGCAAGGCGATTAAGGAACACTACTCTTTATGTTTTCGAAGTTTTGGAAGGTTTCTGCTAACAAAGCGGGTTGTATTCATTTTACATTGCACTTTGAGGATCTGAATCTGGCCAAACCTTCAGTGCTTATCCGTGGTATTCATCCCATAGGTGACCATATCCCTCCTACAATACAAGACATTGTGCAGTTAATCCCAGAAATCAGCGGCTTGTTTAGAACTGACATTCTCATAAAGCAATTGTCAAGTTCCGACTCTTGCATACGATCGGCACCGAACAGCCGAGACGCGAGTAAATTGCGGGTTAATGTACTTCGATGAAGAGCGACGTCTCTTCAACGCAAGACGATCCGCTCGTGAAGACGCTGCCGGTTATTTCGCAAGAACATCTGATGACACCGAAAGACTTGAGTTGAGTGCACAGAGTCGGATGTCCCACGGTGTGACAAAATTGGACTCTGGATCTGACTCTTTACGCACGAACGACGAGTTTGACTATACAAACAAGCAACCGAAACCAAAATAGATGGTCCTCTCCGCATGAAAAAGTTGCCATTTTCCGGCCAATCATAAACCTCATTCTTTAATAAGGAATCAGTCAATGGTAGGCGCGGGCACACACACGTAGCATAGAGGCAAGATGGATTCCTCGATTAGAAACGTCTAGAAAAGTGTCTCCTCAGCTAAGTCGCACATAATTTGCACATCCATGCTGGGTCTATCGCATGCAGGACTTATCATATGTTCATACACGGTTTGTCAATCCGTGTCATCACCCACAAGCTGCCTCCTCAACTTCCCCTTCCCTGTAGATATTATGCTCCTATTCAAGCAGATGCATCACTCAGGTCAACAAGTGTCATGATTCGCCGCTGAAAGGAATGCCTTGTAAGTCCGAAAGCAGGGCATCCTCATTGTGGTAAAACGGCAAAAGCGAAGCATTTCTGACCATGCTAAATGCTTGTTTTATATCCTTGTGGAAGGCGAGAAGAAAGCTGATGGTAAATATAAATGTACCAAGTGTGGCAAAGGGTATAACAACTTGCACCAACACCTCCCGCGCCACAGTAAATGCAGGTTCTACTTCTGCGTGCAATGCTTCGAGGGATGCAACAAATTTACGGACATGGTGCGCCACAGAAAGACGACATATGATGGTAAGGTTTGATTGCAGTCAGTGTTCATTGCTCTATTACTAATTACAATGAATAATGATTTGTACTTCTTTTAAGAGATGTATTTGAGCTACCGCCATCAATTCAGGAAGTTTTTAGAAAACTGAAAAGACCTGAGCGCTTAGAGCCTCCTCAGTCCTCTATGTTCAAAGATCTAAAGGGGCGTCCTCCTGAAAAGAGGCGCAGAATAGAGGATATAAAACAAGCATTTAGCAGGATTGCTCAGAAGGAGGTAAGTTACCTTAGACGAATAGAATAGTGTACTAGCATACAAACTTCCTCATGATGGGCATATAATTTGCATGGCTTTGTACCACAGTCGCGTACAGAGCAAATCCATGAGGTATCCCAACTGCGCCGCTCGATCAGGTACTAATGGGTTCTTGAGGACATTCCCACCGAACAAGTAGGTTAGTCGGGAGTCATTGTTCTTGAGCATCTTCTAAGGTAAATATGTGGTGATATAGGTAAAGAAATCGCCACTAAAGTTTAGACACACGTGATAATTAACAAACCGCATATTTACTTTTATCTCCTCGAGGAAATTAATCTCGTCTTTTGGGTTGGTCACAAGTGCTTGGATTAATCCTCTCTTATCGTCTATCTCATCTTTGGAACCTCCACTTGGGGCGTCTGGGGCCACAGGTTCCTGCTTTAGCAGTTCCCTTGCTCCTTTAAAAGCACGAAAAGCCCTCATACAAAACCATCAGGCATCTTTTACTTGACACCATTAGAATTTCCAAAGTCTTACTTTGTGGCCTCTTTGGGTCCTGACCTTGGCTCATTTCTTCTGAACTTTAGTCACCAGGTATTTTTGCGACATTAGTGGCGCCGATCTTCTGAGCAAATCTCACTCGTGGGACTTAAATTTAATATTTTTTTTTATTTCGCGTAAACAAAATCACCTGTGCATTCAAATATGAGGATACACAGTTAAGAACTAGTACACCAAACTCAAACACGCAAATGTCCCCAAATGCACTATTTAGAAAGCTAAATAGGCCAGACTTGACGTAGTATTAGGATTACTTGACATCGCTGATAGACTCTTTTGACTGGTTGCAGATTAGTAGGGTTCGCAGAATCGTCTAGTGTTAAAACACCCAACGAACGCCGTGCGAATGCATACGGTCACCTATACCTATGCACTACAAACCACAGAAGCAGGTCACGACCTCATTATAGCTGCTTCTTTTAAAATTCTATTTAAGGTTGTCTTCTGGATGTATTCAAAAGCCTTAGCTATACCTCATTCCCTACCAAAGTTTTTTTCTGCTATGGCTGGATTTGGGCATACCATAGTATTGTTATCACCTCACCCACACCCAAGTCTTTTTGCAATGAACTGCTCACCCTTCAATTAAGTGCTTAATCCAGAAGTAGTCTGCAGCCGAAAACTATACCTAAACCTTACAATGCAGTTAAACGCTAAATAAGTGTCACTACTTACTCCCATAATACTATGCTTCACAGAGAGTTAGTCCCAACATCGTCTTCGCCAGCATTTCGATGATTTCATTTTGGCAATTAACTGCCCTTAAAGCTGACCAAGTGGTAGTAGTGAGACCGAATCGTTGATGGGAATGGGTTTTACCACTGCAGAGCTGAAAAGCATGGTTACATTGGTATAATGAGATGATACTTTGATGAAACTAGAGCACGATCTGCACACTATCTTCAGGTCAAAATGAGCACAGTGCGGTTCATGGATTGAGTTTATGGGATGCTACTCCCTGCAGCTGCCAAATTCCAGGATGCTACGATATTTATGCGATCACTTCACCTATCCGACGACTCCTTGCGTATGAGCCATCAATGCTTGTTAATTTTATGCGCCTTTGCAATCAGCTATTAACGGAGCAGAGTCGATGGTGAGCAAAGCAGACCACGGTCTCACTAATTTGTAGATTAAGTACACATTGCGGCATTATTTCTTCCGCACTCAATTATCCCTCAATCGTTACGCAAGAGTCGCCAGTCCGACCAAGTCTGTCTACGATCCGTCACGCCCATGCCCGATCTGATGAGAGAGGTGCCGACACATCCCGGGAGGTTGTTCGGATATCCTGCGCCTACATGATTGCGTGCACATTGAAAATGACGTGTGGTCGGCGTCATGCTCATTTAGAACATAATAGCTATTCAGGGATAATTGGGTGGCGAATGGGTGACAACGACATGCGAAGTAGTCGTTCGCATCTATTTGAGTAATGGAATTAGTGTCTGTCAATGGGAGAGCAAGTCTATTTCAATTTAGGAACATGAGGTGGTTCCACTGACAGCTGCACCATTTTTGGAAGGATGTCATTGCCTCTTAATCAGCTTAGGATTGTAGTCGTTGTGATGAACGCATACACTGCGACAAATTGGCTGCGTTAACATATATGTAGTTGGGTAGGCGCGATCAGTTCACAGTGAAACAACTTTACTACCCATTCACATTAAGATGATCTGGTGTATTTCACTCAGAATACGTAGTGATTCCGCAAGTCGATATTGCAAATGATTGTTTTAGGGATTTTTTGTGAGTTAGTTCTAAAATGACTTCTCATTTGCATAGGATGCCATTTGTTTTGTGGTAAGAGGGAGTTCTCGATGTACTCTGTCGCTCTGCGACCCGCTTCTCCAGTCCTCGGATGAAGCTCTGCTCAATAAATTCATAGTCACTTGCTGCGCTGTCATAGGCGTAGAATTGTCTATGCAGAGGCATTGAAATCAAACTGTTGGAAATAGCCAAAGTGTTACAAGAATCTCAGGAATGGCCGCAGAAAGTGAAGTCAGAAGAAGTGAAACCTCAGCACATTAATGTTTGCTTCGATGTTAGAGCAACGGATGCAGTGTTGCACGACAGTGCAGCAGGTGACTATGGTAACGTTGAGCAGAGTGTGACAAATGTAGGTGAGATGATTGACGGAAAAATAAACATCGACTAGTGGAAATGTGGGTTATTGAGGCATGGGTTACCAGAATGGCTGGAGATTAGTGGATCAGCGTGCAAAGTGTGTGGACGGATGTTTACGATGCTGACTGGTCTTGAGTTGATGGTTTGATGCAACGACATCTTTAAAAGTACTGTCAAAATTGTCTTGCCTAACTGTGCATGTAGGCAGATGAGGGGGTGGAATTGTGGAAGAAAGCAGATAAGTGCGGAAATGGAATCAAGCAAACAAGCGAATAAGCACAGCGATGTGTAGGGAAAAGCAAATATGGTCGAACATGTCAATTTACTTTATGTAAATCAAGAGCCAAAATGCTGTAATGTGACTGGAGACGGTTGGTCCATTTCGCTCTTATTGAGCATCAGTGTGACAGCACAAGCAAAAGTCTTGTTAAAATGAGCGAATACCAAACGAACTGCTAAGATGTCAAAGTAAGAGCGGCGGTCCTCCTGGTGGTGACATGGTAATGGGCATTTCACATGCTTGGTTGCAAAAGAAGTAGATGGAGTACAGTCGCGACCTCTTGGCTCTCGAATATGTAACAGGCATGGATCACCAGATATTTGAGTTTGCTGTAATCTCCCCTCTGACGCGGCGCGTTTGAGATGTCTCTATTTAGGTCTCTCCTCTTGTCTCCCCAGCACATCCCCATGGCAGATTGCAGAAGCTGTGCTGGGTTGTACGACTCCAAGAGCTATGAAATGAATACCTATAATCGTAGGTCATTGTTGGGACCTGCATCCATCAATTAGGACATCACAATGAGGGATCGAGTAGCCGTCGTCCACCAGACCTGATTTCCGCGTGCACATCAGACGAAAATAGACACGAAATAAAGAGGGAACGAAGCAAGCTAAATTGTAAGATTAACTGTCGGCTCACCTAGCAGATTCCTTGTTCAATGCCACACAGAACCAAACAATAATGAGACCACTACCAGCATCACGATATCGCATTGCAACTTGCCTGCTAATACTTGTGCTCACATTTGTTACCCGTAAGGCTTCTTCCCTCGGTAATGCTAGGGAAACAGCTCACAATCATGCTGCGAATCGTGGCGTTTGCGTGTTGGATATAGGCGAATGGAGTGGTGTGGGAGGTTAACTGGACCTATGTGCGAATGATTCACCCAAGGATTGTGCACAACCCGAGACAACGTCGCATGTGCCATGTTAGGTGTTCGAACTGTGCAGAACGATCAGGATAGTGTTATCGCTATTAGATGTCGCCCCCTAACTGTACGCCTTTATACATGTTTACCATTCCTAAATAGTAGGCACATTTTTAGATTAGGGTAGATGTCCTGAGTCTCGCATTGGTGCAAGTGATTTGAGCCGTGCGGTGTGTTGCACATGGCGTGAGAGTCGACTGCCCTGCAGACACGCCATGTATGCACCACGGATTCACACGTCAAACTTGGCCTTTGGCTGACCAAGCGTGGGCAGTTGTGTCACGATTATATTACGTCTGACCAATGCGGCAACTGATGGGAAGGATACAAATAAAAGGCGCCACAGTCTAGCATGTCAAGGAATTCCGTCATGCTGATGGACTATTCGCCAGAAAGTCGCATCCAGTTTTCAGGCAATACTATCGTTGATTGCCAACAGAGTCTGAGCTGAAGCAGGTGCTCTCGACCGCTTACACCACTTCAGCCCTCCAGCCTCTACCGCGTTTGTATATCGCAGTGCAGCATCAAGCGTCCTTTGGTTTTGTGCAATATATTTGAATTGTCACATGGCCAGCATCAAGCGAGCATTTTTCTTCCTCTTTTTTTCTGATGCATATTTTGGATCTTAAATTTGCTTCTTGATGTTGGCATAAAGGCATGTTGGGACCTATTAGGCATCAGGAACAAGGCCAATATCTCAAGCGTGATGTGTGCGGTGAGTTGTACCTTGCCTGCCTCAGGCCAATGCATTGATTGCGATAACAAGAAGAGCTTTGATCCCGCTCACTGTTCTCAGCGGTAAGATTGTCCCATGTAATTGACGTGTCGATGGCTCCACATTCCACTCCTTGCTTTCCATGTCTCTCCTTCCACAAGAGCGCGGACTAGTGGGCTTTGGAGGATGTAGAATTTCGCTTTACAGGCCATAGAACTTTATGCCAATCCCACTGTATTAATGTCACTTAGTGAAACCTTTTGTAAATCAACTGGTCTACCGATGTTTTGCAGTGTTGGAGACCGTGTCAACTAACACTCATCGCGAGGATTAGCATTCATTTTGCGCTTTATCCAAGTCTCTTTGCTAATGCACATGCCATTTGTGTCGTACTTTCGAACATTAAAGTGCATTTTCATGGTACATAACAGCACTTCAATTTTCTGACTGTAGAAATTTAAGGAAATCCATTGTTTTAATGGGAATTTTGCGGCATCCATAAGGGATTATACAAAGATCAGGACAGTTAAGGGCCGCATCGACTTCTCATCATACTAAATGCAAACGAATAAAAATAAAATGAAAGAAAGCATAAATTTCCGCTACATTGTGGGAGGTCTTTCACGTAGTTTTATTTGTTCTCACTGCAGCTGCTTGTCCAGTTTTGCGTACATAAGATGCGATATTTAAGCATACCAATGCAAAAAGAGAAGAATCCAATTTCGTTCCAACTATTTGGGTTAAAACAGGCCAACTAGACACAATAAAAGCTGATTGCGCGCCTATATTTTCACATCACCTTACATTGCTAGAATTTGAATTAGCGTCAGCAGCAGCAAAGGGCTACCATCAGTAGCTTACAGTTCAATGTGCTTTGAGGGTGGCCAAACCCGTCAATTAATCGCAGAAATTGATGATGAGGTGATTGGGGCGTGAATCATTTGTAATAAGTGCCATAGCAACTTGGGGATAATTATCAAAATTTTGTCCAAATACTGGCTGATTAAGTTTACGCCTGACAGCTGACTTAGCTTTACAGAAGCACACCTCGTTTCTTTAATGATAAAGGGAATTTTGGTCACATTAGTCTGTGTCTAAACACAAACACGGCATGATCTGATGTGTGCAGATGTGTTAGCGCATATTTGGCGATGAATTGTTCTGGATTTTTAATTTGGTTATCCTGAAATCATCAGGCCCAATCCACCCTCCCAAATAAGCCACAATACAAGTGCACGTGAGGTGAAGTTACCTCCAACCTGAATAATTTGATGATAAAGGCACCTTTTACTGTCACATCTATACGAAGTTAAGGATCAAGTTTTATTGCCCGATCACTGGAATAAACCTTGAAACAAATCAATGCTATTGTCACACTGTGCAGCAACCAGGCATTCTGGTATTCAGCAATATTACGGGGCGTAGGAAATGCAGATTGAGTCCGCGAAATGGGTCGCGTCTTTTGCAGAGTAGGTACATTCTCTGTAAAACTACCCTGATGCAGTCAGTAGCTGGCTGTGTGGGAGAACCACCTGTGGACACTTTGAACTGTGTTGCAACTGACGCTTATGTTAAGAAACATTCGTTTTAACAAGCGCCTGATATCAAATTGGCATGCGTGACTTGCAGACATTGGTAGCAATCATACAGATGATAGATGAAGAAATAAACGTCCTAATAATGGTGGTCTTGGATATCGACGCAGAGTGATTGGGTAATATTTTGATCTGGAAATCCGGATGTTTCAACCCATTGTCAGACGCCACTTCATTTAAATTCCCTATATAAATCCTCTTCAAATAGCCATATGCACTCAAATGTACTGAATTTGTGAAATTTAGAGCAGTTAGTAAAGCAGTAGGTATATAAGCGTCTGGCTCAAAAGCTCAACTTAGATTGACCTTTGGTGATTGTAAGTTGTCAAAGGATAAGGCTTGGATTGTACGCTTCTGTCCTTGCTCAAATTTCACGGCATTATGAAGTTTATAATTTAAAGGTCAGAACACTAATAGTTGGACACTTACGTGCCTCAAGCAGCCAAATTTTCATGGCTCTGATTGAAGGCAAATTAGCTCTCATAGAATGCAAAGAACAATACTAATTCCCAGAGGCTGGCAAAATGCCATGATTTGTAGCTATCACACCGATTGGCATACGCGCATCTTCCACGAATCATTCTTAGCCAGTATATCACTTTTGCACAAAAACGTCGAAATTTGGATTGGGAATAAACCTTAATGCCGATGAATTCACAGGAAATTAAGTTGTGCGCTTTGGCTACTAATAGGTGTGGTTTTGCCAACTTCACCTTGCCAATTCCTACCCAACAGCCTTGCTTCTACAAACTGAAAAATTTGCAAATGAAATAATCCATGGCAGTTAATGCACTACAGTCGCTAATTTGTCAACACAACAGTCGGTAAAGAGCAACTAAAGCCACTAAAGCTCCAAAAGCAGTTGGCGGTACACTCAATCCTGCTTAAATCATGTCGTCTTTAGTTTCATAACGTTCGTAAGGGTCGGCAGATGGTCGGGTGTGAGCGATTCCATGAGGCCTATTACAGCAGCCTTGAAGAATGGCGAAGCATCTATATAATAGTTATGTAGTCGTGACTATCGGGTCTATTTCCTGTGCATTTAGCGAATAGTACTTCGTTTCTTGGCAGCAGACCCATAGGCGGCGACATCCATGAACAGGGGCGCAATGCAACCAAAACGGTAGCTATTCATTAAAATGCTCGTGATTAATTTAAGTAGCAAAGATTTTACGCATTGGCTCTTCCGACTCCGACATCACGTCCTCACTAAATCTGGCAAAATACAAAAGCATACAGCTACTTGTTAAGAACAACACACAACGTGAAAAGATGGCGCAAATTAGTGTGTACTAGATCATTTGGAAAACGGATGCTTTAGGTGCGTTTTGAATAAAAGTAGGTGATGGTTATGGGAAGATAGCTGGCAGAGACGCCTACCAAACCATGCCGATCGGTTAATGCGCTGACAGTGGCAAGTAAAGGATGGTTAAAAGCTTCCACTTGCAACTTGGAATTTTATTGCCGAGACGTGTCTCGTAAAGCCTTTTAATGGGCCTATTTTTATTGAAAAGTTTTGCAAGCTTGGGTGACATCAAAGTCTAAAAGTGAATAAATGGAAGTGGACTGCGGAAATTAAAGATAATCATTTTAATAGAGGATACCAGAATCTACCAGTATAGGTGTCAGACTTAATGGGAATGTTATTGGTAAAATAATTTGCGTCGTGAGAGAGAGGAAGTGCATTAACCGCTGTGTGGTCCGGTCAGCACGAAGTCTAATCACAGCACACTTCACACTCCCTCGTACGAGGAGCAGGAAAAATGCCAGCAGAATGATGACGACATGTAAAGACATGTAGCCATACCAGGGGGAGTAGTTGTGTGTATTGTCTGGATGAGCCAAATTCGAAAGAGATAGCAAAAAGTATTGACCTGAAAATAAGATGTTGCTAAACCTTGAGTTGCAGCATTACAAAAACTCGATAAATCATGTTGACTGCAACGGGATCGAGGGATTGGGCCATCTGCGTCATTCTATCACCCAAGCGATTTTTCAAACATTAAGGAATTGGGATTTTTAAGCAAATTTTGTTCACCTGTGGGAATCATCTCTCGATATTTTACTGCTTTATCAAGATACGATAATTCGAAAGGTGATAATATGTTGGTTTGCATGAAAGTGAACCTCCTCTGCTTGGACCTGGTGACCATGTGTATGCTTGTATCCATCCTGCTAAGTTCCCATCTCAGGTAATCGGGTGGCACTAGCAAAAAGATACGTGATCGCAGGATATTTTTAATTATCGGAGAGCGTTAAAGATCAGATCGGACAGTCTTCCGTTGCCATACAACTTAATTGAACTTGGTCTTACAGTAATGAATGTCACACAGCCTATTCTTACGTCCCATAGGCCAATCTGGGAGGATCGGTGAGGACTACGACACACGCGAACATCCAAGAATTAGCTGCGGGAAGAAAAACGCTTACAGAATATTAGGGTAGGAAGGCAGTCTGTGTTCCTCGACACATTGTACATCAGCCAAATATGCAGCTACACTAACTGCTTGGTACCAACAGCTCGAGTTTTTCAGACTATAGTCTGATTATAGTCTGGGTCACTGAAAGTGCGAGGAAAGATATACAGAGCCCAATAAATGACACTGTGCAGAGACCATGACTCATGGGCATGTCTTACGGTATGTGGGTATAGGTAATCGTAATAACTTCTCAAGAGTCGATGCGATAATATGTTTTGTGCTTAAATCCACATGAGATGCGTTGGAGCTTTCGACAACTAACAAATCTGCGAACGCTAGTGGGCAACTGTCAGTAGGAAGAGTTTATTGATGATGCCTGGCCATCTTGATATTCTGTAGACGCTGATGTATTTAACTTTATGAATAGCCGGTTCAAGAACATTTCGTGAGTCTGACTTTGCTGCACTAGTTCTTCCTTACGGACTCCTACTTTTAACTGTACAAGTTAGTATCAAATGCAAAGCGAAATGGTATGCAATTCGAAGAACCAGACTTGAGCTCTACAAGTGAGATCGGCTTATGTAATCAACGCTACGAAGGTCGCAACTGATAATTTGTCACCAAAACACGAAATAAATGAGAGAATGTCAGGGCACGAAGAGGGCAGAGAGTAAGACTGTAGGAATGCTAATTGTGTCAATAAGGAGATGCTCAGTGATTGTGCACTAATACAGTCCTCAATTCCAGAGGTCTAGAGAAACTATCAATGCATAGAAACGTGGCCCCAGATGCTTCAACTGGAAGTTCGACAGATAAGATGGAATACAGGAGAAGGGTAATCCAATCACTTATACCAACTCAGAAGACAAGATCAAATTCCTAGCGGCGATAAGGATATGTGTGATTTTTCACTTATCACTTAAGTCCAAATATCGCTGGTATTTAACTTACATGTTTTATTCCATCAATTATCATTAAAGGATGCTCGAGAACAATGATCCTCGACTAAATTACATCCTCAATGGAAGGGCCATCAAGAATCTCTTCGTAGGTGATCGAAGAACGCAGCTGCGATGCCTCCTGGATTTGTTCTGTATACAGCTGTGGCAATTGCGTTCTATGAGAAGAAAATAATATATATCATGTGGTAATGCTCAAATTAGCGTGCTATTGTTTCCCTCTGAGAACAATTTCTGTTTCTGTAATTTGCTTAGTTCCTTGCTTTGATTTGCTGTGAATGGCGAAGAGGCGGCTAACATTGGGTACAAATTACGGCGTGCGGTGCAGAACATAAGGACTTGGATATGATGCGTCAGCACCTGCTGTCGCACAGCAAATGCAAGTTCTACTTGTATGTACGTTGCCTCGAGGGATACAACACGCCTTTAGGAATGGATCGTCACATATGACACACAGTGGTAAGGTTTGATTGAGGCCAATGTCCCCTGTCTTCCCAGTAAATCCAATAAATCATGCTTTATATGTTCTTTAGTTACAGAAGATAGTAACAGGCTGCGTGCATCAGTTAAAAAACTTCCGGACAGACTGAGAGATCCTAAGGACTTAGAGCCTCCTCAATCGCCTATGCGCAAAGAGCTGGTGAGGTGTCCTTCTAAAGAATGGTCCAGAAAGGATTATCGCTGCATTGTTTGCGGGCTCACTCTCGACCGCTTAGATGTGGTTTATTGCACACAGAATACGAACATCCAACTGAACGAGGTGTAATTGACCGTTTGCGCCATGATCTCCTCCGTGCTTCTCTCAATGTTGTTGCTGATGAGGGAGAGAATGCTCCAAATCCTGCCAGCCTGTCCTAGAAGAAGAACAAATTTTAGTGCTTTTATGCATAAAACAGAAAGCTCTTTGTAATGACTTTATCAAATTAGAAGTCCGCGCTGCATATATTGTAATTAAAAGGCGAAGTCTGCTTATTCAAGAAGCAAAATGTTCTTCATTGTCTCTGTGTCTCTATGCCTCTGACAGCTTATTAAATTCTATGGGCATGTAATCAAACGCTTTTTCCATATTGATTCCAACACAACAGCCACCAAATTTACAATGGTCTCATTAATAAAAGGCACCCTTTGCCACACTTAGAGACAAAAGGGTGGCCATTCTAACCATGCAAAAAGCCTTCATTTCAGACACATTCAAATCCCGCACAAAATTGGTAGAACCGAAACTCCTCTCAGAATCGCGATTAGCAAGCTCTTCAAAGGATACTTTGAAGACATTGCCAGGAAATAGCCAAGTCAGATTCACCAAGTTGGTCAACATGGCACAAAGAAGCGCCTTTTAACTTATTTCCACTAGCAGTCAGTCTTAGGTTTGGTACATTGCAATGATGATTCTGCACAATACGTTTGGTAGTGTCCTCTTGAGCGTCTGTGTTTTAGTAACACCGGAAATTTTAGACACAACTAAGCGCCACGTATCTTCTGCCTTAAAGGCGAATGGTAAAAATGCAATCCATGTACTAGCCAACAAATCTGCTTAAAATTGCCAACTTGAGTTCAAAGTTAAGCGGCTGGTAGATGAACGCTAGACCTGGCACCTCAACGTATCCCAATCAGGGCTGGAAGGTTCTCTAGCGCACCCACTATGCAGAAGGCATTCTAAGGACAATTTAAAAGCCTTCACGCACGCTTGATTAGGCCAATACCAGGCAGTGCAAAAAAGCTGCCCATTGTCCCAGTGTTATTTCATTTTAACAGGCGTGAACGCGCTAGAGATTCTGTGCCAAGTGGCGCTATTTACTCCAATATGCAAATTTTGAAAGTCTATTACCAGGTTAATCACCATGTTTCGAGTCTGGTGTCACTCCGGAGGCAAAGAATCCGTCAAACTTTATTTAACGCAAACTAAAAATGATCTTAAACGCGCGATTTCTCCGCTGCTACCCGTACTCATGCTAAGAGAACCGTTGGCATCAAGGAGAACCCTTTCTACGGTGGAGACTGTAGACGAAATCACTAGTCCATTTGTGCTTTAATGCATCATAATTTAGAGGGGGATCGAGTTTTAGTGTTTCATCCTTCCACAGTTTGACAGATCATGTTGGTGATCTAATCATCTATTACACCGTGAGGATTGTTCATCTCTCTTAGAATAGGGCAATTTCATAACGAAAGTGCATATTTATCCGAAACGATAACCCCACCTAAAATAAACCGCAAGCAGTGAGACTCGGAATCTCCCTCTACGAGCGCTTAGCAATTAGCGCGTGCAGTGGGTCACTACCCAAATATTGGTCTGGTTGAATGAAATGGACAAATTGTTTCTCCGCCCTCTATTCCAGCGCTTTGCAGCTCAGTACAACACTTCTTCCAATGAAAGTGACAATGAGGTAATGCGATTTCATCGCACATGTATTAAAATAAAAACATCTAAAATGCATATCAGAATGAGAATTTCTTTCTATCAAATAATTTCTTAAATAGAAGGGGTAGAAATAAGTTTTGCAAATAGTTCTAGAACCATGATCGGCAACGAATCCAAAGAATCGCAGTAACCTTTGCTCAAGCTTCTGCATTGCCTGATTTGTGGTTTACTAATACTCCTCTGTGATTTAATGCATTTAAAATTTAAGAGTGGAATCAGCTGGCGCGTTTCTTCTCAGAGTAAATTCAGCACAGACCTTCATCTCTTCCAATATGGAACCCTCCAAATGCAGCTCCTGCTCCAAGTCATTGGCAACCGTCATCCTTTACTTAGCACACCTTTTTCGCGAGCATCGATGTATGCTTACGTCGCTTTTATTATACCCTTTTCCATTTACACTCATACCCGTGCATGCCACTGGACTTGTTTGAAGTTGTGCATTTCGATGCTTGGCAATCCGCCCGTCCATTCATATGACTTTGAGGGAAGATCATTAACACTTAAAGCGTGTTAATTTGACTGACTTTTACTTTGATCTGAATACAATTACTCGCTTAGGAAGTAGTCGATGTAGAAGAATCCCTCCCGTTCTCACACAGTACTTTGGCAGTCACCGATGGGACTTCAACATCTTATTCTAAGCATACTTGACTTTTCAGAATTCAGACGTGAGCGTTGTCCGGTTTGCTTAACACACCGCCAAACTATTGGGTTGGCTTTAATGCATCAAAAAGGTTTAAACAGCTTTAAAACCTCCGCATTAGTCTTTTCTCATGCACTTTTTAATAAACCTAAGAAGGCACTTTCTTTTAAACCCTAAAAATAGCCTCGAATCATAACGTGTGTCTCATGTGCGGCGCACAGATTCAACCATTTAATCTGCTTTTCGATCACTTCATCGAAATGCATATTTGTGAGTTAGCATGTCTATTTTCGATTAAATTTTATTTGTTCTGCCTTTTTGTCATAGTTTTAGCCTCCCATGCAAACGCCTAATCCTTATTGCATCGTACTTCAGCCCAGAGAATAAAGGAATCGGAGGTACGCCTTTACTATACAGAATGCTTTGCTGATTACCCCACTATGGATGGACTAGAAGAACACCTACTTTCAGACCATCTCTGTGGGTATTCTTTTGTCCACCAAGCACATCCCACAATGGCTGTTTATAGTTCCAGCTTAGTCTTTTCAAATTTGCAGACATGTGGCATGGATTGATCGAGTAATTTTTTGTTGGGCGCTCTTAAGTCTGCTATATTTGGAGGATTTCGGTGAGTTTCACGCCTGTCCTATATTTCTCCCACTTAAAACGATGACTCGTTTGGGAAAGGGCATTCGAGAACGAAAACATACAAGCTCTGAGAGGGGCCAAATCTGACCTCAAGACATAAACGTGCCTTACTTCGCATTGCATTGCGTTGCATCATGTCTCATCAGCGGGTTGAATGGTTAGAGGCTAGGATACAGCAATAATGTCCGACTAGTGGTCGAGCATTAAAACGCATTAAAACTGCTATTACAAACCCTCATTTATCTGTTCCAGTTCTCTCTAATGGTCCGCAGTAACTTGTCTCACAGGGAAATGAGTCGGACTCTGTGCTTTACAAAAGGCAGAAGTGAAACATAAGATGAGCTTTATCGGCTGTTATTGCCTTTGTCCTGGTCAGCAATGTCAAAATAAGCAGGTTGTGCATGCCTTATTAGACGCTTCTAATGTCAAATCTGGTGTTGAAGTGAAAGCGCACCCTAATTTAGTCAGGACATGCAGTTGTAGCGTCTGAAAAGGGTGGCCGCTGTGAAGTATTTTAGGCGAGTTTTATCCACAAAACGTAAAAATACTTAAAACGGTTTATGTCAAGTACAAGCGACAGATACTTTATTCTGCCTAAAGTCAATCAATTTTTGGCTTCACTGTGACAAACTTTAGTAAAACCAACAGAAGAATGCCGGAAACGTGTTGTAACGTGACGCGTTCCCCGTTCATCGCACACGCTCTGAATCTCATACCACTCCGCCCAACAGGATCATTACATTATGGGTTATGCATTAGTTTGGACCAATGACAAGCAGTACATGAATAAAGACATCAAAGTGCTGAGTCATTTACTAATTTGGTGATTCTGAGCCTTCGCCTGTCAAGGATACTGTTGAGTGAGACGTTGTTACCAGCCTGATTATTGCTGCATAAACTAACGGCTTTTGAGAAATTTGCTTCTCACTGAGTTGTAGTTTGCAGTCAAAAAGGCAAAGCTGATGAAGAATGATCGCATCTTCAGGATGTTAGCAGAGATACACAGCCTGATTCTGTTCAGCAATTCGCTGAAAGGGCATCTTGCTGCAATTTTTACTACAAGTAGAATCAGTGTGTTGAGCTTAAACTAATCCATTTGCGACGCATAGCGCTCTCACAAACGTGAGTGCGCTTGCATAGTTAAAGACTAATAGGCAAAACTAGAGCACCAAAGTGTTTCCAGTCGTAATGTGCATGAGGACAAACGGATCCGAAATGGCAGACCACCAAAACTATTTGATAGTGTCAATAACCTATTTCTACTGACTGTTACTAGCAGGGTTTGCAGGTTAGTTGGTTACCGAATCGTTCGACACATTTCATGCGGGTTTCGGGAGTAAAAGTACAACAATGCTACCAATGAAACTGCATGCAAAGTATAGAGCAACGAATGAGAGCCTCTCAAATTCGAGAACAGTCAGGAAAACAATGCTGCTGCAAATACGCTACTCCTCCGCATGATTTTTGGACACGAAGCTTAGATTGCATCGCTGACTATTTAACTGTGCTCTATGTCTTCAATATCTGCAGTCATGACTGATACCACCTCGACTTGAATTACCTGTCGAGCAGTCGATCGAGAAGATGGCTCTTAATTGCTTTGAAAAGGCACCATCAATTAAGTCTTTGAACATGCATGCTTTCAAACGTGCGCATCGGTTCTGACTCCTCCAAGGTGGTCAATCGATAGATCTGCTCACATGTCAACTCCAGGTTCGTAGACTTTGATGCATTCGTCACTCTGGGAAGGATTCTTGCCCTTCTTACTAAAGCCGCAAAAGGATTGACTCCAGGCTGACATTTTGAATGCAAACCCATTGGGCGCTTTCTATTAATCTCAAAATCAGGCTGCTTTTCCATCTAGTCTGGAGAAATCAGACACCTCTTACCAATAAATTCACCCGCAAGTGTAATTTTGTCTTGTAGTAGACAAAGCATGCGACCTCACCATTTCACCTTGTTTGCTAATCGCATAAATTAATAACACATATCTGCTTAAAATACATACGTGTGCAAACGTATACTTATAATAATGATGGCAATATGTATGCGTTCACGAATATATGCATATATATATGTATATAAATTTCTGTAGTCATATATATATATATATATGTATGCAAGTGTATAAAAATATACAAGCATTTGATTTAAGCCTGCGCTGAATGCACCAAAAAGCTCGCATCCGATGAGTAAACGGCAGAGAAGAATGGCTAAACAAAACAGGTATCGCTGCAGAGTTTTGCTATTCATGAATCTGTAGAACGTGATTCTCTCCTTGAAAGGACAAAGCTCGAATTTTACTTAAGCAACGGGAGTTCAAGGGCGTAGGTCATAAGTTGTGAGATGGTACTGGAAATAAGCTGAATCTCTCTGGCTTTATAAATATGTTGCTTGTTCTGTTTAACTGCATATTGAAGTCTAGGTGTCTTCTACTAACTGTAAATATCCAGGCATGACATATCAAATTGTACCCATCATCAGTTAGTTAATGAGTGGCTTTTTAGGTGAAACTGCATACTAAGAGAACTAGAGGTTTTATTAGGAATTTGTTGGACTGTTATGCAGTTATCTCAACGCCGTTTACATTTTCAGTGTTTGCACAGGTGTTCCAAGTTGGAAGCGTATTTTCAATATGAAGGGGCCGTATTAATACCCCAGCTAGTAGAAGTAAATTAACACACTTGTCTGCACATCACAATTTGAACAAACCTGTGGCAGAATGCATGGACTCAGTCACTGCTTAAAAGAAGGAAACCACATTTTAGGATCTAAGTCTTACTCTTAAAATTTTGACTTCCTTCCCAGCTTCTAGTCAGAGATGATCAGAACTATGCTCCTTTGTGAAGTCATCAGCTCGTCAAACTCTCACCTCTCCTGATCATCACCTATTGGTCTTAACTAAAATCTGTTTTAAGAGCCAAAACGAACTGTCTGGCCCGTGATTGTGAAGTCCATGTTTTGCAGAATTTTGCTTTTGGAAGGATTATGTCAAACACACAATTTCTTTTCTTACATAAAAATGTCAAATTTTGCAAACACAACTCTGTGGAGATTAAACGGTCAAACCAACGTCGGGGAAGCAAATAAATGAACAGCTAGTTTAGCTACATGTGTGCCTTTGCTACTGGGCGCCCACTACTCCCTGTTTACTCATCACTTTCTCTTGCTAATCTTCTTCTGCATGCATAATTAACGCTGGGCTCACAAGTCTTATCAAGTACTTCTGCTCATGCCCTACTTCATGTGCCATTCGGGCAACTCGTTTTCTACCTCCAAACTCAAATCGAATGACATTCTACTTCCCGTAAACCATCAAGCATAAAATATGTAGTGGTCATTTGCATTGTATTTTAAATAGATTGAGCAACGTGATTTTCTGTAAAAGCCCATCTTAAAGATTGCGAAGCTTCATGGGGAATTAGGAGATCTATTATGCAAGCACCCAAGTGTTGTTGGCATTGTCAATCTTAGCACGGCAGTCCTGAACTAGAAACGGATTCGCCACACGTTGGTAATTTATTCGGAGAGTTGCACACAGCCTTAAATTTTGATGTGCAGGATGTGCTCTTTAGTGTGATCTATGTAGAACGGTTGTGGTCAGCGATTTTGTCATTGAATGCAGCCTTCCAACTGTACGCTTTCAAGCATGGTGGTCAATTCTAAACACTAAGCACTTTTCTGAATGGAGGTTAGTGCCTTGATTGCTTCGTACTAAGCCCATGTTAAGGCAATCGAGCCCTCAAATCAGCGCTTGTTTGGCATTTACCTCAATAATGTGTTCGTCTATTTGCAAATATGATATTCTAGTATTTATAGGCTATATACTGTCTCTTCATTTAAAATTATTTGCTCCATCATTGCAAAGGCGTGCTCTGGCGTACTACTTTAACCTAATTCAAATCATCCCACTTCGGAGAAAGATGCAACGACAAAGGTCTGAGAAGTTGTCCACAACTGAGCTCACCTAATTTGTGGTGATTAATGGGACAAACGTGCCACCCATACTGTATAGGCTGCCGCACCTTAGTCAGCCAACAGACATTCTCAGTCGGCTGGATGTAAGTAGTATTTATGAATTTCTGGTGATTTCCTATCACCTGAACGAGACGCTTTTCAATCGCTTTTCCATATTTGGGGTCCTAATGTTTCAGGCAGATTTGATTAACTCTTAATGCGTTGTTAATCTTTGCCAATTTTCGCTATTTGCATCCTCCGCAAATACCATCAGGAGCAAAGATTAAAACAATTGGTATTCTAGGAGGAAGCAAGGAGTTAGCGACTAAGCCAACACACTTTGGACTTCGGCGACAGCATTCAGAACAGCGCACGGGACTTAAAATTGTTGGACAGCTGCCTTTGCCGTGTGTTTTTGGCTGCGTGCGCCAAATTCCGCCTACTTTATTTTGTTCAAGCAAGACTTTACTACTATAACAAGGAGGACTTCTTTCGCCGGCTCGCGCGGAGAGAGTATTTTTCCAATGCACAAGGACTGATAAGCTGTATCGTTACTACGCCATCTCATTACAGGGGACTACCTACGAGGAATTGTCCTTTCGAAAATAAGCGCATTAAAAATATAGGAGTATCAGCATGGTTAAGCAGAGGAGAGTTTTATCGCAGTTTGGACATGACCAAGGCAGGTGCAGAATCGCTGAATTCGACTACCGCCTCCATCATCTAGGTTAACGGATCTGTGTCAATCTTGGCAGAAGGCGGAGAATTGAATGCAGGACGATGAGAGCGTTCTGGGCCAAGACATTGTCAAAGTTGAAGCCTAACGTTGGAGGCTAGTTAATCTGAGGGATGGTGGAAGCATGTCAGGATAGTTGGAGAGGCTTACGCTATCGCAGCTTGAATAAGGGTCTGATATCAACGTCTTTGGGGCAGTCCAATGATTTGAACCGTCACGATAAAATAATGTGTGGAACGGAAGACTGTGAGAATGGAATTTTCATTTGTGTTGATCAACCGTTAATGCGTATTTTCATCTATCATGAAGAGGTTGGATGACACCATCACTTATATTTGAGGTCTGTTGAACCAACAATGACGACAACTAATACCGAACTTAAAAAGCATTTCTTACTCCAACTAGCAAGGCAGTACTTCATTATAAAACAGGATAAACCAAACTACTACTGCCGTACAGACCCATCATGTTTCGAAGTGGCTCGAAAAAATATCCGATTTTGTTACTACAGAATACGAATTCAAACCTATGACTTAGTCCACTGAAGTGGCGCGTCAAAGCTTGCTTAGGTCTCGTTGTTTAGTGGTAAAGAATAGCGGTGTGCTCTCACTCATTTCTTCTCATATCTCGCTACGAGGGATCAAAGAGGTCTGCCAGAGTTTGTGACATGGACTTAGTGGCAAATTGCATCATTTAATATTTAACTGACGCTGCATCCAGCTCAATTCAAGCTTGAGTACGGCATGCACAATGTTCGCATGGTCTTATCATCTACATCAATAGGTCCGAATATTCGCCTCATAAGTAAGACCGGGGTTCTAGGCACTGTGACGAACGTCTTTTGAACAAACACTGGGCACGACTTTTATGGGAGATGTGAAAAAGAAAAATTAAAGGACGGATTTCTTCACGGCATTTTCAATTAGCAAATGTGAGAGTTTTGAGACCACAGGCATCATGGTGGTGGATTAAAAATTGTCTGCTTAAAGTAAGCAGAAAAATATGCTCGATTTAAAGGAAGTTTGGAAGCATGATACAGAACAAGAAATTGTAGCGAAGGTAAAACTTCATTGCGCCGAAATGCAGTTACTCAATGCATTCAAATAGTTTACAGCAACTGCGAAAACCACAAACAGTTGGACCGTTAAACCATTGAAACAACCGAGATTAATGACTAACTGATGATTGATGGATAATGTGGGTACCTATGCATACTAATGCAGACATTCATGTTACTTCGATCGCAATGAAGACCATTAGAGACGGCATGATTCTTGCATCTGCAAGTTGTCGCAGAAGACTGATTCTAATTCAATCTTCGATCATTAAGTACATGTCCCTTTTCAAAATTTTTCTTTTGTGCGTTGTCAATGTCCAACAGACTGTGGCCTCTGTAAATAGCCGAAAGTATTACCTCTCCTAGCTTTCTACTCCTTCTTTCTCTATTCAAATTGGCATTCTACTTTTTTTGGTGGCTCCTCACTTACCCCTCTGCCAAAACCCACATGCGACAATCTGAATATAACTTTATTTAATACTAGTTGGTGAATCTGGGTTGGTGTCAACGGCTACTTGGCGTCTGTGTCGACATTTGTGATCATAATTCATAAAAGCCCGTCGATATTTTGTTTTTTGTAGCAGAAGGGTCACATGAGCGTGATCGCAGCATCACCATTGGTCTCCATTGGTTTCCACCTACAAACAAAACACGAGAATGCTAATCCAATAAAGTTAGGCCTGCTCTTTTCTTGGTTAAAAATAGTCGTTTAAGGGCAATCGAAATAAAATTAAACAAAAAGCTAACAAAATTAGAGCGGTAATCCTATATATCACGCTGCTTCTTCCTTTCAGAATGACTTTCTCAATATTCACTGTGCGAAATTACATGCAACTTGGAGAGCTGAGACTAGACATTGGCGATCAACTTACCACCAGGCGGATTGAGCTCAAGATCTCATACTTCTTAAACTGTGAATTCGTAGACGGACAGTCTTTCAGTCTGCTTATTGGAACCTGGCAGCATAAACATCGACACTGCGTCAAACTGTGTAATCACTTAGTTTGGTCTGAAACATCGCAGCTCATCAAAACAAGCGCATGGTGTATGGCACACTGGATATCTCAGCGCTTAGCTGAAGTCAAAAGTCTTCTTGTGAAATGTTCCATCACAAGTCACCTGCCATTTTTGATATCCATGCTATGAGATGCACTTTATTGCATTCAGTGTGAATGGCTGATGCTTCCAGGTATCTCCTGTAAGTATCTTAGCATCCTATTTATCTTAAGCAGATAAAAGCGATTTGGATTCGATGTGATATCCCGAGAATAAAGCAGGGCTTTCGGACTGTGAATCAGTTAAAGAATGACGTGCTTTCTGTATGGTGTTTGAAGAATAAAGAGTGACATTTTATTACAATTTGACCAGCAATTAAGCCAAGGATGGCTCATTTTCGTAAAGTAAAGGCAAGTAAAGAAGCGAATGTGCCCATTTGTTTTTTTTCTGACTTTCTAGGTGATGGTCGAGTTAAGGAAGTTTTCAATGGGCATTTTGATACGGCAAATCAGAAGTTGAGCTCATTTCCCATAGTCTAATTGGTACGACTTCTTCAAACTTGATGCGCCTTGTAAGCATGTGAATTGACATCGTTACATCTCGTCTCAATTATTTACCAGAGAGCTGGTGAAGCATGTTCCATAGCTTTATTTGACCTGAGCATGTTAGGTGATGGTTGGCATTTAAGCTTCCCCTTTTTATCGCCTCATCTATTTCTACCGAACTGTTGCTATCCCAGTTTACTTTGGTTGACTCCTTTATCTCGGCATAATGCTTGTCTACCAGACAGGATTTGGACTGCTCACGACAGACATCTTCTGATTCGTCGACAGTGTGATTTTGTCCAATTTCCATTTGCAATACAACCTCACCTCATGTGGAGGCCAACTTCATGTGAACTATGATCAAAGACGCTTTCATTGTTCTGGTCTCCATGGACTTATTAAATATGAACTCTGGGGTTGTATTCGTTTCCAATTCGAACGTAAATTATCAATGTGTCGCTAATAACTTTAATAGGTCTGATAAATTTAGTGCAATTTGTGGCTCATCATAAGCCTCTTGAGAGATTTGTCAGGCATCAGGGCAAACGAGGAGGAAGAAGTAGGCACTGGCAACAGAAGTGCAGTAGATTATCGCAACAGCTTTTGGGGGTGAAGTATAATGTCGCTTAAGCCTTCCTTACTCTCTTTAGTTACTAAGACAAGACGATGTTCAGTCAGGGTGAACTTGGCGAAGTGGCATCCTTTCTCTATATAATCAAGGGGTCCTGAAGAAACGCCAATTTTGATCCATAAAGTATAATTAACAAGAGTATTCAAGAAGTCTCACAGCGCACACTGCTTGTTGTCGCACGCCTGCCCTTGCAGCGAAGTATTAGCAGAAATGTTTTGGATTTAACAGATAACCGCTGTTTCCGATGTGCTTTTGTCCCATCGCGCTTCCAAGAAGACTTCTGCGTAATTAATAAAATCGGCACATTCGGCAGGCCGTTCCCTTTGCCCAGCATAGGATTCGGAGGGCAAAATCGAAGCCTCAACGTGTGGATGCAATGGTAGCCTTTCGGATATACGGCCTAATATATGTGAGGTTGATTTAAGAGTTTCATCATTTTCTCGCTCACAAAGTATTAGTTATTCCTCTGTGGAGGTTAGGGGATCCAATTAGCTTCGACTAGCAGAAAGTCAACCAGAGCACAAGTTTGCCTAATTCCCATGGGTGCTTCCTTCTACTCTGACAAATGAGGTTGTCAAAATGATTTAATATCCTTTAATTAGACAATAAACATACCATAATCAAGTTAAATTTTGATTTTATTTTGGCCGCTGCATTTGTCATCGTAAAAAAATACTTACGAGAATTTGGTAAATTTGTGCTCTGGTTGACTTTCTGCTAGCATGAGAAATTTGTGCCTTCCAAGCGACCACATTAGCATTTAAATGAGATTCCGGGACAAAAGGAAAAATGGAGGCACGGACTAGAATTGGATCTTTGTTACATCGAGTTGCATTGTGATGGCTACACACCAAAACTTGAGGCTCGCATCAAGAATACGAAGGCGTTACACCATCCAATCGAATGTGCAGTATTTTAATTCTTGCCGGGTTAGAAAGTGCAATAGTATCGGCTGACACAGCAGAAGTGTTCACTGGATGTCTTTAGAATAGGACGATTATCCCGTCGCAGCGTCATATCTCTTTTACCCCTCCGAGTGTGTTTTGTTCAATTAAAGTCTGAGAAGTGATATCTTTAACAAGGAGAACTGGGGACAAGTGTATTTATGATTCAGACTTCGTCACACGCGTATCCATTCTTTTTCAGCATTGCAATGATTTATTGCTTAAGCTAGGCCGATTAATCTGCACCTGGATTGCAAACTGGTGGTAGTGTCCTTGACTCCTCCAGCATAACCAAATTTTCATTACCTTATTGAAAATCCTGCTTTGTTAATTATATGTGGACGTTTGTGGATCGAGAAGCACGTTTGTGGCAGAAGCACACATCCCCACACAAGGAGGCAATAGCTTGAAAAAATATGCATCCTCCATTGTATGTAAGCCTACTTCACCACAACTGGAGATAAGAAGTAGGCCAGGAAATGTGACAGCTGCAATCATTTCATCAGACCCATCTTTCCAACTCTGAAATGAATTCCAAACAACTAAGGTCGCAAGTCGTCATTTCTCCAAGACGATGCAGAAGATTCTTAGGTGCAGCAGAGTAGCTAAATGTAAAACAGTGCAGAAAGCACTCCATAAGCAATGTCCACCGTAAGCTTGCTCACTTCGGCCTGATGTCTTCAAGGTGATGCAGAAGTAACGACAGCGGTAGAATAAGGGAAAGCAGAAAATCATGCAGTTATTATTGTGTCGCATTTGATGCACAAAAATAAAGTGCCTGCCCTTAAGTTGTGTATTATTGGATTTCTCACACGTTTGCACTGCTGGCTCGAATTCAGATGACTACCTGCTTAAAAGATGTCTTTTAAATAGCTCCCCTAACATCCACACAAGAAAATATTGTGTTTGAAAATAAAGTGAGCCTTGTGAGAGGCCATCAAGGTGCATCGAGAACATCAAGAAATCTTTTTGTCACACTTGCACGTGTGATGCTTTTGTTCATTGCTGCAAAGTGGGTATTGTTGCATTCATACGAAAGAATGGACACGGAAACTGCATTTTCAATGGGGGCTCACTGCATCACGTATCGCATTCGAACCCCCCGGCACGACCAAAATTGAGCTATGCAGTTGTAATCCATAATATCTACTTGTTAACATTTCTAGATTTTGGCCGCCGCCGAGTTCCTCCGAAGTACATGAACTATGATTTACTTAGTTGCCACAGAACCGTTCAATTTCTAATACCTAGACGTAGCATAGTGGATTTAGATCTCCACTTGCCATTCATAAAAAACCTACAAGAGCGGCAATATGAGAGCAGAGAACAATTGCACCAGCGCTGTTCCATTTATGTCAACCGTATTAAAACAGTAGCTTACTTACCTAATTATGGTATTCATTTCGATATGAATGACTTAGAATGCGAATGCTCTCAATATATTAGGTCCTTTAACTATTACAACCTCTGCCTCCGGCAATGTAGCATAACTAGGTCAGTGTATTTCACGATAGAGCTTTGTTTCCACCCCTGTTGTATTGACACAGGCCAGCCACCTGCAGCGTAATGCGCTGAAGTAAATCAGACACGCAATCCCTCCACCGGACAGTGAGCCTGTGGTCACAACCGAACAATCACCTTCCTCTGATCTACACCACTTTAGGCCCCGTAGGACCAGCCAAACAATGGCAGCTCGTAGACCGAACTACATCGATACTAAATGAGGTTCGCGGTAAGAATTCACAATTTGCTTAATAACACATTTCAAATCGGTTTTTAGGAGTTTTAAATACCTGCTGCACTTTGTCAAGGATAATGCAGCAAGAAACGTGAGCGTGGTAAGGAGCGCAGACGAGCAACGAAGCCTGATTTTAGTCTATACTTTGTAACAGATTTTAATGCATGCACATTTTGGTGAGAAAACAGCCTACATTTGCTCGATTGCTGCAATAACATTGTTTTAAATGGTACTGCGCTGATTAGCAAGATCCATGCGGTGGCAGACTGCCCACATTGACCCGCCACGGCAGATTGAAGGTGTTCGCCATTGAGCAGTCAGCATTCTGTTGTGACACAAATCAAATGAACCACTGCGCTGCTGTAGTAATCCACTGAGGTTCCCAATTAAAGAGCTCAGTAGAGTGCTGACACGTCACGACGGCAGCATTGCTTGATGTTGCTTGATGTCATGTGCTTCAGAATTAAATTGCTTCAAGCAATAATGGATGATTTGATTCTTGTAATGAACAGTAGAAACTGCATTAGTTGCAAAAGATAACATATTGCTGTCCCATCTATGAAAGAATTTGCATTTACACCATAAACAATCCTCTTCGTCCGATGCATTGAAAGTATAATTGCAGATACAGTTGCTGTTATGCAAACTATAAAAATTCACATCGACAATTAAATGCGAATTTAAATCCGTTTACTCCTGAATACGCAGACTTGTCAGCGCTTTTATTCATTTAAACTCAAGATTTCTCAGGAGTTGTCGCAAATGTTTCCACAGTTTTATGCTTCTACACTTTGCAGCCTAGAAATAGTCGTACTCAAAGTCTTTTTAAAGCTGCCAAGCATCACGGTGGTATAGCAGAAAACGTATAAACGCTTGAATGCCTGGAGCAGCCAAAGTTGGCTAAAATTTAGGCTGGCCAACAGACTCGCCATCTGCTCTTGTAATCCACCGTAGAATTAATCCAACTATCATGGCACTACATTAATCCATACTATTTTATTCCTTCTAATAATCTTTCTAAATAACAGTGTTTTAACAACGCACAACGCAATTTGCCAATCATCATTAGCCTTATTGTGAATCCATTTGACTGGATTTTAATGCCTTGGCATGACCTTAGATTACATTAAAACCCCAGGTCATGTAAATGTGACTCTGACTACTGTTTCCCTCTTTTCTCCCCTCTTCTCATTTGACATCAAATTTGCTTAAAGTCCCGACCCAGCACGAAGCCCTATTTTGCGTAGGACTAAAAGACGATGTCAGGAGTGATAGCGCGTCACCAGGTGTCGAAGGTGTCAGTGAGGTCGTCTTCCCTAGCCCTTTGATCCTCTGCACTAAATAACATGGGCTCAGGCTACTTTATTGCAGCGCCATCACATATTTAATGGATAATGCCTGAACCGATGTGCACATCACGCTTTCATCAGCATCCCCTTACATCCTGGCATAAACCATCTTGCCATGATCGGGCCCGACACAGAGTTAAGAAGCGCGCTTACGATGAAGGAACTGTTGGTGCAGAGAACAGTGCTGGTCCTGTCCCATCAGACACAGTAGCCAAACAATTGGGCAGTAACGTTGCCGGTTCCCTGTTAATTTTCTTTGATTCTTTGAGAACAACATCGATGTGCATTCGTCTTTGCAGCATCACTGTTCCCACATGTCTTCCATTTCGCGACCATTAGCCAGTAAATGCTGGTCAGCGTCGCTCTCCATCTTGATCGATTTGTCACAACGATGGCACCATTGTATAAGGCTTTGAGGTTTCTGGAGCAGCATCTTGATGACAAGTCATTATAGAGTCACGAGATGGCAGACAATCCGCTGAGTGTTGTAGAGCAGTATCCATATATCACGGTTATTTAATTTCCCAATTGTACTGACAAGTATTCGAGTTACAACATGGTGGTGGTAAAGATCATTGAGATAGTTCTCAAGCGCCATTTCTATTCCATCTAGTATATTCCTTGTTCACTCATCTCTATCACGCGCTGCTCAGCGAGTCAGTGACCGGTGCAATAAGATCTAGACTACCTTCAATATTCTTTGCTTCAAATGATTGCAAATACATTTATCTCTATTATTCGTGGCAAAATTTTAAATTTGAGTTCTAGTTATTTGGTCATTCGAAAATATCTCATCACTTCACAGTGATGACAAGTATTTGCATGGAGGCAAGCACTATGAACGGAGTGCAATTAAGCCGCTGCTCTCAGCGCAACTATTTTTCATCCATTGCATGATAACCAAAGGAGACTCGGGATTGTTGCCAATGGAAACAAGTGCTTATCCTAACTGCTATTAGACTGGTGCCGACTATCCTTGAGTAAACGAAGAGTCGTTTGGGTACAGAGCCATCATGTTACGCTTCTCTTTCTCTTTGTGCTATAAGCCATCATATCTGATCCAAGGAAAGTCGATTCAATGCACAGGAGGCTGTACAGCTCTTAGCGCAGCAAAATGATTTTATTGCAGAATCCATGTTTCCCGTAGAAAAGTCGTTAAAAACCAATCAAATTCACCATTAAATCTGCTAATTTACTCAAAAATGCTTTTTAATACAACTTGAATTGCCAACGTTGCAATGAAATATATGCCTGCAGAAAATCGAAATTTTCCAATTGAACAACACAAAAATTGCATGTTGTTATTTAAACTGCTTTTGCTTTGCGCTTTTACACCTTAAAGTATAGCACGTATGCACGAATGGATTGTTAATATTTAATGCCGATTCTCTCCTTTGTGCGCAGCTTGTTAATTGTTTGTCTCACACAAGTGAGAATATTAGTTCAGGAGAGTATAAAATCGCTACGTTTTTGCATTTGATCAGCAAACGACTGCAAGTTTGTCTCCTTTCTGAAAGGCCAATTTCGAGCTATAAGCGGCATAGACTTTTGAAGTGAACTAAGTGGATACCTCTTTTCTTATCCTCACAACTTTTGACTAATCTATGCAATACTTGATATGCTATCATCAACACAAGTGGAAAATGGTTATCCTGTTACTTCTTAATGCATTCACCAATAAGGAATATGGAGGTGACTTTTGAGGAAGTTTTTAGACAATTCAGCAGATTGACGGCACTGAGGACGGTCTAGGAACTGTAAGGTAAAGTATTCATCTTTCGTACTTTTCTAGTCTCAAGAAAATTGCCACTTGGAAACGCACTTCTCAAGACCACATGCGTTTATGTAGAGCTGTGGATGCATATCCACAGGTCCGGTATTAGCCCTCGTCCGTTTCTTGCTCAGAGATCAGTCGAATTGAGTGAGGCGCTTGATACAGTTGTTCAAAAATCTCTCACCATTCAAAGGTTTACGTCAAATGGCATTGTTGTTGAGTTGAGCTAATAATATTAACAGATTTCGATTACGTAACAACGGTGGCTATTAAGTTGGTCTAGTAGTCTACAAGTACTCGTGAAGCGAGTGTGTTAATCAAGACATTCTTAAAGCCGTGATTCTACAAACTTTATATTTACCGAATTCGAAAGCCATTGAATTCAAGTGAGGGGTTGTGACACTTGGATGGTAGAATTAGACTGAGCGGCTTGATTTGCCACCTCCTGCATGTTCTAGTCCTTCCAATGTTCCCTTCATCAGGTGTGAGTAGTCAGTCGACTCAATGCAGTTGTATTTGGTGATAAAGTTTTAAAACCGACGGTTGCACAGTGATGCCACTTATTGTCATTACTATAAGCAGAACGTAAATAGGAACTTAGGGGAGGGGGAAAGAAGGAATGCTGATGCTTAAAATGACAGAAGTACATCATGCGTTCGAAGGTGACGCTTCCGAGCTCAATGA
Source organism: Taenia hydatigena (assembly GCA_036345935.2). Classification (NCBI taxonomy): domain Eukaryota; kingdom Metazoa; phylum Platyhelminthes; class Cestoda; order Cyclophyllidea; family Taeniidae; genus Taenia; species Taenia hydatigena. Next base: position 3,656,372 of record JADWOT020000010.1, read on the forward strand.
GTTTGCCACGGTTTCCCACTTAGTCAAATTTAGAAGTCATGCCTCTTGAAAATGGGAGGATAACATTAAATCCAATGCGCAAATAAGATTTCTTCCTTTGCTTCATTTAGAAATTTTACTCGTGTCAAAAAGCGTTTGCATAGTATACATTTATGAGAATTTTCACAACTGTTTTTCTAGGATCTTTAAATGTCCAATGCGGGATCTATTTACAGACCCTGGGATGAATTTCGTCAAGATTTTTGATCTAACAGAACCAAGTTGCCTTACGTGGCTAAAATGAAGGTGTAGGTTTTAATGAAAAGTTTGTTTGAGATTTTAGCTACAGTTCTTGCATTAATGCTTGTCGTAGGACAAGGAAGCATGACGAATTCCTCCAATAGCAGCTTGCAGTTGTTCCGCATTCTCATGGATTATGGAATACGGGCAAATTTTCTTTTAGCTGATTAATCACATTCACGTAGTCGGAGTTGAGCTGCGGATTATTCTCATTTACGATCTCAAGCCCATTCAAGACGCAAGCTCAAGAAAAGGTGAAGACAATTACGGTTGAGAAACGTGGAACGCAGGAGTGGAAAGTGATCACACACACTGCTTCAGCGTTAACTGGAACATCGGTCCCCAGCAGCTGATAGTGAGTGCGGAGCCTAAGCTGAAAGGATTCTTTAAGACCAAGGCCAATGAATAGACCACACATAACGGCTAAGAATATTCGCCCACATTCGTGGATCTATTCCATGGCGGCTTCAAATGACTGGCTCGCACAGAATATGCACCACTAAGTGGAGCCATAAGTTCTGCTTAAGTCGATAATATACACGTACTAGAGATGGAGATTCCGAGGCAGGCCCATGGCATCGGGCCATAGATAACTATAAATCCGAAATGACTGACGCCATTTCCATTGACCAATCTGAATTCTAGGCAACTTTAGCTTTACCAAGCGTTTTGAGAACCCGGCATTGCGCACAGGCTGCGCACTCAAAAGGCCATGCAGTGGTTTACGAAAGTTAGTTTCAACGAGACGTTTTCGCTTTCGGCCATCATGTCCCAACGCTTGCAGCAAAACACACTGCTCATGCTTTTTCTTAAGGGATTTCTTGTACACTGCAAGTTAATGCCATGTTTGTGGCAGAATCCTCACATTCTTGGCTTAGGTTTGCTTAGACCGCACACTATCTTGACAAGTAAAGCCAAAGGAAACAGTAACTACAGCATCTTTAGATACATGATTTAATATGATTGCAGCCAAGACCTACCTGCCAGATAGTCAATTCTATCATGGCTGTCAAATCATTGCGTTGTTTAAAAAAAACAATTATGATTATTCGAATTGGCTCAATTCCTGCTCATATATATGGGTAATATTATCATATTTTATTATCTTCAACCCACTTCTACTTGCAAATATGTGAATACGGTTTCCGCAAGAGGCATTTTCACCCCAAGCTTAGTACTGCCTTACAGATATTCACGATCTTAACGCAACTGGGGTATCTTGCTAATGTGAAATCAGTCCAAAAGTAAAGTCTGTAATCTTGGTATTGCGATTTCTACTTCAGAAATGAAGAAAAATAATTAGCAAGGACTATGCAACCTCCAAACGCCATGATAAGAATAATTGTAAAAATCTAAATGACTACGAAAAGTTGAAGATTTCTTATCAATAAGCTATTTACAATCCGAACAAAACTGAGCATTTTTCAGAAAACAAAAGGGTCATCTCACTTCCAACTCCATTCTACACATCTCGACAGATGAGGTTTAACTTACCTAGCGCGAGAGTGGGAGGAATGTTTGGGGGACCAAATCTCTTCTTCTTCAGTGAAAGGCAAAACATAATCATCTGTGCGAGTTCCATACAGGTGCAGCAAATCCAGTGTCCGATATTAATCGCAGACCTTGACTTACACATAGCACAATAAAGTTGCATAACATTTTGCCAATCTGATCAAATGATTGCCTTCTACTATTCGATATTTGATTACTTGACAAAAGAACTACATTCGCGACCATGATCGCATCGCAATTTTGTGAGAGTCTCCTTAATAAAAAGCCACGAGTTGTGACATTTGACGACGTCTGAAGGAGAAACAGTTCAAAACACGGAGCTCGCAGGTCTTTAAGCCTGGAATTATCGTAAAGAGCTATACAGCTTACAAATAATTGGCTAGCAAAGATGCACGTGTTTTGCATAGAGTAATAAAGACACGCGCAGACTGAGACTGTGAAGCATGTGGATGCTTTTAAATTTAAATGGTGGAAAATCCAAGAGTGCTTAGCAAATTTAAAGCAATGACAGTTTGTTTTTGAAGCAACGCCGCGTCAAACATTTGAACCAAAGACATTAAGTTTTAACAGTTTTTCTCTGTCCAGTAAACGCAGGTAGCAAATGAATCACTAATACCCTTCTCGACAATGCAGGATTTATTAAGTCAAAATAAACCAAACCGGCACAAAAAGAAGAAGTAAATTGCTTTCATTGTCTCGAGAAGCCAAATCGGTGAGAATTTGGCTTTACTTTATGGTATCATACAAAAATAGGCAAAACGTAGATGGATTTCTTTATATCCAGAGGCATAAATCGGAGCCAAAGAAAATAGCAATTAATATCATAACGTCGAGTTCCGTAATTGGAGCCACAGAAGAGGCAAATAAGTTTTAACTTTTCGGAAAGCTTGAAATGGAAGCGAATAAAGATAAGCTAATCTACAATGAGAAAGCATGTAAAATGGAGCCGAACAAAGGAAACTAAAATTCATGAGTTTAAAACGCATGATATCGAGCCGAAGGAGACTAAATTGAGTTCACAAGTTCAAGATAGATAAAATAGGTTTCTGAAGGAGAAATAATTGATTCCTCGAATTTGAAATGCACGGAATTGAATAAACAATGTCTAGATGGATGCAAATTGAGTCGAATGAGGAAAAATTAATTTTATGGTGTCGAAAGTCTACAAGTGAGCCGATGGAGTCAAAATAATTTAGAAATGCTTGAAGGATGAAATGGAATTAAATGGATTAAAATTGATTCACAATGTCATAACACATTAAATACGTCTGAAAGCAAAACTCGGCGGATGGGGAGAAAGATATTCTGCAATACGCAATGCAGGAAATGGAGGCAAACGATGTTATTTTGATTTTTCAATAGCGAAATGTATGAAGTTAGCTCTATAAAGAAGGGGATTTCACTGGATCGAAAATATTAAATGGAGCCAAAGCATGGGAAAATCATTTTATAATACACAATAAAAGAATTTGAGCCTATTAGGACAGAATTGATTTTGTGGTGTCAAAAAGACAAAAATGGAAAATTTGGCGTAGAAATGGATTTTGCAATGCAAAATGCACGCAATGAACCCGACTTAGACATAATTGAATTCACAACGTCGAAGGGCGCAAAATGAAGCCGATCGATGCGAAACTGATTGTGCAATGTCAAATGCTCTGGAATGGAGGTAAATGAGGAAAGATGGATTCTGCAACATGAAATGTATGCAAGAGAACCGACTGAAGCCAAATTCATTTCACCTTGCCAAAATCGCTGGCATGACTTGCAGACTATGCTAATGGACCTGCAGCCCTTTTGTGTGTCTGCCGCATCTTCGCACCATTGTTGGAAGAGAAACACCTTGACTTGATGTCGCTCTATGCTCGACGAATCCTACCAACATTCTAGGCCTCCATGGAAAAAGGTGCTGGCTGAACTTGTACAAATTACTGCCTTAATATGCATTGGAACTTATTATAATCACCTCTAGTGACCTTCCTGATGCGAGGCAACAGTTGGCTCAAAAACACACCTTTGCTAGCTCCACTGCAATCGCTATGAGTGAGTCGACAATTTCTTTACTCAATTATACCTCGAGCTGCTTGAAGTGCTTCAAAGCATCTAAAAGGCTTTAGCTGCAGAAAGAAACATCAGGCACTAAACGCTGAGCACAAGCAGACTATAATTGGCAGCGCATTAATGTTGGCGTCTCTACTCATTCTCCTCCACCTTCTTCGTATCGCTATAATGTACAAAGTTTGACCAAAGTATGAAAGCACGACGGTACAAGGTATGCTGTCCAAAGCCCACCCCAGATGGCACTAAGAGACACGACGCGGTAGTGCCGCTAACTGATTGACGCGCGTCAGATTCGAGAACGTCAATCAGAAAGCATGCCATCAGACATGCCCTTCTGCGTGTTGTAAAGTCCGCTATTAATTACCTTGCTTTTCAGTGTAAACCCTAAAATTCTGGTGTTCAAAAGCTTCCCTTCCATGCTTCCATATACCTCTCGCCTCTGATCACCATTCCATTCTGTTTGTCTGCCACAAAATCTACATTTAATCGTCAATCATTTGCGTAGGCAAAATAAAAATCACATATGGTCGCACAGGCAAAACACATTTCTGGTTGTCCTAAAATAAGACAATAAACATATTTGTGAAGACATGAAAAAATATTAATGCATGAAATGCGGCTGGCTGGTCAGCAGAGCAGGAGGTAGATCGATGGGAACAAAGGAGAGTTTACGCCGTACCCGCTCGTAACATGGAAGCATCTGAATGGAGTTAAATTCACCAAGTCGCAATGCGTAAAATGCAAACGACGCAGACAAAAGAGGTTTGACGAAGTGAAAAAAACTGAAAAGGGGCCGGCTGGCTGGAATACCAGTGGGTCGATAAAGACAAAATGGAGAAAACGCCGCCAGATAAAGTGATATGAAAGCATCTGAAGACGAAATTAAAATAACAAAGACCCAATGCATGAAAGGGCACAGAGTAGACGAGAAGGATTTAGCGAAAATGGAAAGCAAGAATTGGGATCGTTGGCTGGCTGGCTGGCTGGCCGGTGGTAGGATGGCGACGAAATGGAGATTACGCGCTCCAAAACCGTGAAATGCAATCGTCCGGAGAAAAATTGATTTCACAAAGTCGCAATGCATGAAATGGCACAGATGATTTGAAAGGCGCGTAAGATCCACTTCGTTGCCATCGAAACCACCGGCCAGCCAGCCAGCCAGCCAGCCCCAATTCATGCTGCTTTGCGATTTCGTCAAACCTACTTCGTCTGCGTCGGTGCCATTTCATGCATTGCGACTTGGTGAAATCAATTTGGCGCCAGATGATTGCATTTCACGATTTGGGAGCGCGTAAGCTCCATTTCGTCGCCATCGAACCACCGGCCAGCCAGCCAGCCAGCCAGCCAGCCAGCCAGCCCCAATTCATGCTGCTTTGCGATTTCGTCAAACCTACTTCGTCTGCGTCGGTGCCATTTCATGCATTGCGACTTGGTGAAATCAATTTGGCGCCAGATGATTGCATTTCACGATTTGGGAGCGCGTAAGCTCCATTTCGTCGCCATCGAACCACCGGCCAGCCAGCCAGCCCCATCAAGCGATTCTTCACAGTTGCCGCGAAAAAAGCAAAAACTCTCCTGTGGCAGGACAGTGAGTTCATCTTTTCTGCTTCTTCCTTTACTTCCTTGTAAGGATCAGTACAATTCGATAAGAATATTCTTTGTAGGCTTTGGTGGCATTAAGTACAGAGCAAAATGAAGTTAATTTTGGTTGTTCGGCGCACACTCATTCCTTCCCAGAAACGATACCGGTAGCAATCGTGGTGCGTCGCGTAACGAGAATCGTGTTCCTTTAACGACATTGACTTTGAGTACATCATAGCTTCTCGAGCATTCAAGGATCAGCCATCAATGATTTCTGCATAGACCACGTGGAATGGATTTCTCCCTCCGTTATGTCGTCGACTTTTAAAGTCCTTTTGCACGAATACGCAGTGCAGAGGCAGGTCTTTAAGTTCCATCATAGCATACTGGCTGATTTTTATTTTGAAGCAAATTTGGCTTCTGAAATGGCCTTTGGCTGCACCTTATTGCAGTTAAATCATTGGTGGTGCACTTAGAGCGATAGGATGAAGATGAGGTGCAGATTCATTTCCAACCGAATTGACGAACACAGACGAAGATCTGCACAATTGTACTTGCACTGGTGACAAGCCGAATTCTTTCGTTGGACCTGTGAGTGCCTGTTATCCCTTGAATCATACTTCAGCTTGATGCTATGATACTGCGAAGCAAAAATCGAGATCCTGCAGACGAAGAAAACAAACTACAGTCTCACGTTTTCTTAGACATACCGACTAGCAAATATTCACGGTTGTGCCATCTTTCAAAGGTAAAACACACTTCCGTTGGTTTAAATGCAAACGTTTGACCATATTTCTGCCTTTCATCTGCCAGGTATTCCTAAGAGCCATCTGATGATACCAGAAATCTTAAACTGGATACAGAGGATCAGGCGTCTCACAATTTGGCGGACTTTGGTTGCAAATCAGACCCTTAACGCAAAAAATGACGTTAATGAGGGAATGTAGAAATCGGTACGAAGACTTAAATGGGATGCGAGCTTAGCCCTGTGTCGGTAATGAGTGTTGTATCAGATGCGGTAGTTCATTAAGCCTGCACCCACACAGCGTATAGCACATCGCGTTTCACTCTAGAACAAATCAGTAAACATGTTGCATTTATGGCCATCCTTTCAGTCTGGTATACGGGCAGGCATTTCTTCCCGCCCATTGGTCTTTGCGTCTGCTTTAAAACTTCCAAACTTTGTCTTTTTAACTCCCCAGCAGTGCCTTTATTTTCATCACACTTATCACCACCTGCTGTTCCTTTCGCCTTTACCGATGCTTCACAGGGCTTGAACTCATTCCTTATCCCACTGTTTCTCCTCTTCTCTCTTCTACACTCCCTTTCATATAACATTGAGTTAAAAGCACTTTTAACGTGGTTTTTATGAAAACGTCTTTGTAGAATTTTATTATCGCCACAACACGCATAATATAACAGCTGCTGTTCGGTTCCATGCTTTCAAGAGGGTAGTATCCTAAGGCGGATAATCGACTCAGCGTCTACAGTTTGGACTCATTAAGGGACAAATCTAGGTCGCAAAGCCATCATTATTTCGTTCCTGGGACATTGCTGAGTGTGCCTAAGATTACCAAAGGCATGAGCTTTTATTTTGGTTCCCTAACTGGGCAATACCCTGATATCTGCAGGGACAGAGAGTGCCAATATTGACTAGGTTGGGAAAGTTAAAACGAAATTTTACTGGGTAGATAGAAGGTATATGCGAGTAAGGAGCAAAACTTATTATCCTTATAAAGCGAAAGCCTGCCATCAGGTGTTTAGCGCAGAGTGGTAGACTCAGTTTTATTTTTTTTCCTAACACCAGCAACTATCATTGTACATAAGGCGAGAGGTGTCCAATCCATAACGATTGCCTTCGGACAACGTTGAAGTAGCTATCGACACGTTGATAAATAATAAGCTAGACTACAACTATACCGTGCTTGAAATGTAGGCTGGCATGACTGTCAACATTTTGTGATTCATTAGCGAAGGTTGCGTTGGTTCCGGGGCCAAAAGCGGTCTTAAGCACTGCACCTGGAGGAAGCTAGTTTGGAAGTTAAGCAATGTTATGCTCGCGACATGGAGGAAAAATAAGTCCCTCGATGAGATTCCTCCAGGAAAAGTGACTCCTTTATTACGTCGTACATAATTTACGCATCTATACTGAGTTTACCATATCATATCATAGCAAAATCGGAACAGCCGTTCCTAGATCACAAAATCAAGACATGTTTGAACTGCTTTTTTAGGTTTAAAAGGGATTTCTGTGAGGTAAGCAAAAATTGTATTACTTGTTATCAAATAACTTGCTAAGTTCACAAAATTGACCGTTTTGTTATACGATTTATTTGAAAGTCTAGGCCGACACAAATATGGCATAACTACGAACTATAAAATCAACCAAGCCTTTGCGAGCTTTCGGTAGGGTCATGTTAACCTAACTGCAGCAAAATTACAGCCGATAAAAATTAGCAATAGAGAGTTGGTCTAAAGGATGGAAAAGTGCTCTGGACCAACATGCATAGGAAGAGGCGATCGACCACGGCGCATGCAGATAAAGATGCGATCAATTAGAAGCGAGAGATCTGAATCAAGACATCCACACACTCGACCTTAGCAATGTTTGTTTTAGTTGCAACGGTAGGACTGAAACAAGTGAGCGATGTTACATGAAATAGCTTTAAATTTTAGAGACCATGCGTTCTTTAATGCATCAGGAACGAACACAGCTCGTCCGCCATCAAAATAGTCTCTGTGCCTTACAAATCAGCCATTGGTCTAAAATTCATTTGCTTTGACCCCTATGCACGTGCTCAATTCGACACGGTAATTTCACTGGCTGCCCTCTGGCCAAATTCACCATTCGCCAAACTCATCTACAGGCTAATCATCCGCCGAATACCAGTAAATACGCTTACTGCGGTGCCAGGCAAATTTCCCCTTCCTCCTTCACGCAGCCACTAACTACATTTGAGTCAACGCGTCTCAGTCCAACACAGATAACACCTTTTTGATTCGGACATTTCAAAGGATCCATTTTTACCCAGAATAAGATCCCACTCACAGCCTAGCAACTAACCATGTCATTGTCAACTGTTAAAGTAATAAGGTATAAGAAATAAGCTGATCAGCCCATCTGTGCCTTTCTCAACCACCACAGCTACAAAGTGTGGACAAACTATCAGTGCATCGGCTGTGTCATCAGCAGGCCACGAATGCTTTAAATATCTGCTTAGTGTCGTAATTTAACACCGGAACTGACCGAGAGGCATGAGCTCAAAGTTTAGAATTCATAGAGTGGACAGGGAACTACATTTTTGAGGTCTATGTACTTTTCTCTTACTATTCTAAAATAATTTCAATTAAATCAAATAGGTAATGCCAATAATTCCGTGCAGACACTTTAATGGCTATTTGCTAACTAGTAGAAAATTATTCTCTTGCCTTTTTATCTGAATGACAGCACTTTTACAGTATTCCACCCAATCGATCCATTTCGCCATTTTATTTTTGCATCCTTGACAAGAAGCAAAATCAATGCGTCATTTTTTATAAAAGCCCCTTGCAATGACCTTTGTTATGTCACTGTTAGATGGAAACTTGTCCTTAAATTATTTGTATGGCCATCTCAAAACCTTGTTGAGCAGCAAACCTGGATGACGCCTGTGCTGGGAGCCGCTGTGCCAAATGACCTGCTTAACATGGAGGCAGAGAGCACTTAGTGGTTCGTAATGGTGCCATAACACCGCTGTAGTTGCCAAAGCCTTGACTTCTACTTCACGTCTGCCAACTTCTTTACAAGCTTTGCCGTGGCACTTGTCACGGTGGTGCGGAACGAAGTGGCCAGCTGACAATGTGAGCTTTGTGCACGCAATCGGACCCTTCCTGATAAACTCAAAACTGGAATGTGTGTCATGCCGCCACCGTTGCAATTATTTACGCTCCAGCAAGTAATGAGCGTGGTGCAATGGTGACAATTTTGGCCACTACTATCACCAAATCACACCACACTGGTCACTGTTGTGAATGACATTATGATGCATAGCCTACAGTCGAGTTGCTCAGGTGGCGAATCATTTGACTTTATAAGAACGTGGCACAGCAACGCCTGATGCAACTCATTATAGCAGCAACCAATCTCAAAGGTCCGCACTTTCTAAATCCACGGAGATTGACCTTCAACTCTAGTCTGACAAATTTGCTATCATTTAGTTATAACTTTGAAGCTGGGTGGCTACATTATCTTAATTCGTTTTTTCTTCAGAATAACTGCTTTCACCACAGCAAAGCAATTAAGTAGCCACTTTAATTAATTTTGCAAAGTTTAACAGTGTTTGCTGCACGAAATGTACTAAATGACCTAGGTATGCTTAGCTCCACTCTTGTATAATCTCTGGAAGCAGAGTTGTTATTCTGATGCGACTTTTACTAATTCATCTAGATTCTTTTTCCTGCAGTGTATTTCAGTTTTAAATGTCAACATATCTTTCTTGCGATGAACAACTTTGACTGCGTAGATATTTAGACCATCGAGTCAGGAATTCAAGCACGATCTACGGTCTTACCTTGAAAAGGTTGTTTCTCAGGTGCAGCAAAATATTCCGCATACAAATATTTGTTCAAGCACTTGATGTAAAGCTATGCGTTCTGCTGAATAGAAAAGCAAGCGCCAAAATGAAGGGTCCGTACAACAGCAAGACTAGCTTGTGTACTGGTTTTCGGTGCATCGGTGCCCTCCTGATATATACTTTACGCTGTGCATCAATTCTCCCATCAACCGGTAGTAGTTGGCTCGCAATCTCTCGCTGCTGCAAGTAGATGTCCAGCTCTGAGTACCAGTCCTGTTGATTTTTGTAAATTGTGCAACTTGGAATCCAGTTAGGATTTTCTTGCAGCACTGATAGGGATGCATTGGATCCTTAGGCGCTGATGGATAATCACCAGAGAAATTTAAATAGAATGCACTGACAATATTGTAGCTTCGTTAGTAGCTCTGCTCGGTGGTTCTCATTCCTTCCTGCTTCCTCTAGCTTTGGCTCTACGAATGTAGAATGCTGCAACTTTAATTGTACAAACATTGAGTTTACAATTGAAGCTGTAATGCGTACCACCTGCAGTCATCTGACACATGCAAATTTATCAGACATTATCGGTCAATGCGTAAAGTCTTACGCGCCGAACAATGAAACCCTCAGTGAGATCGATTGGTCAAAAGAGTGCGGTACTACGGCTGGCAACGACAACGAGTTCAAAAGCGTTTGGCGCGGTCTTGGTGGCTTTCCTTTGGTCGGTTTCTACGTCCATGTTTCCGCTGTCAGCATGATGAGCCTGTGATAACGTTAAAAGGCGTCTCGTAGCCACCGGCATTAATGGCCGTGGAACGATTTCCGGTGGACAGAATTGCTCATCATCATCCATAGCAATACTGTGCTGGCATGTTCTGCGTGCAAGTTGTCAATTCCAAAAGCGAACTTTGTATCGAATTCTGTTCAGCCATGGCTCCATGCTCATCACATGTCTCTAAGTGCTAAAATTTGCTGCTGCGGTATTTCGAAAAGTACAACAACTTTGGTAATGAGCAAGGCAAGCAAAGCCTTATTAGCAGTAAGTCTTTCCAGTTGATATAACGAAAAGTCAAACATGAGGCTAGTACAATTTTATGCCAATTTTTTTGGCAATTCTTCAGCATAACGAACTAGCGGGAATACGTGTTGATCTTAGGTAGCGAAACTTTTCGCCTTAATTAGGATAAAATTACCACTATTTGGTGACGGACAAATAATTTTATATGCTGCAAATAGATAACAGGAAGATAATATAAAATTGTGCCTGTGCACAGTGAAATAGGAAGGAGCAAGTTACGAAGTATACACTATGAAACGCAAAATCACCCAAATTTCGCCAAAAAATTTCCCAGATAAGATTTTAAAACAGCTTTGTAACATTTTGTGTTTTCAGCATCGGCATAATCATCACACATTTTGTCATTCGTTTCCAGCGAGACTATTCTCCATATTCATCAAATATTTATTCGTTAACATCGCATTCTCGTAGCATCGAAAAAGACGTCAATGAGTGAATTTCCAATGAATCGCGAGACTCTGACACGCAGGTGCAAAAAAAAACTTTTCCGCGAAATATACAATCCAGATATCAAAAGTGCAATAGACGGTTCCTAGTTAAGCAATCTATTCTTTTGCATGAAGACCATGCTAACTCTTGGAAGAAATCCTACTGCCGCCTAAGAATACCTATCGTGGAGGTTAGGTTCTCTCTGCCTATCCTTCTTCATTACGTTAACATTTTTGGTAGAGAGGTCAACCAGACATCTTTGCCACCGTGATAAAGGTGTGACCGCACCTACGCTCCTTTGCATTAACAGCAGGAATTAAATTTGAAAATCTCGAATCTAGTTTTTACACCACCACCACGACTAACATGGGACAGCAGAATTGCCTCATGTCTGATATTTTGCTCTATTCGCTATCATTAGCAGCTGCAAACAAGAGGAGTCGTAGGAGCTGCATTGTCCAAAGCCCAGTCGGGCGCATTCACGTCGCTGCTACTGTATAAGCAGATGAGTGATGTTAGTGACGTATGCGAGGATGTTCGAAATGGAATATGGATAGGTAAAATTGATGGAGACCATGGACATTTTGTAATAAATTACTGGCGATAGTGCTACAGGGCTAGTGCTGCTTCTCAATGTGGAAAATTGAAGGGCAGATAGCCGGTATATTTACTGCATCGAATACCAATAACTTTGGATTCGCATTGTAACAATTATGATGAGTAGTGATAGCTCTTTGTTGTACCTTTCTTTTTTGCAATGACTTGTGATCACAATTATGGTCTTCCGAGAAGTCATCAATCTGCCAGGCTCTCATCTCTCCTGGACACCACTTATTGACCTTAACCAAAACCTGTTTAAAAAAAGCCAGTGCCCACTGTCTAATCTGTGATTGTAAAACCCACGTTTGGCGAATTTCATTTTACAAGAAGAAACTAGTTCCTTTTGAAAGGAACTCGGTAAACGCATATTGTTATTTCACACAAGGAAGCCATCTTATGCAAACACCACTCGTTGAGGTTTAGCAATTAGACCCACGTCAGGGTGGCTGAATGAATGAGCATTCAGTCCAGCTAAACGTCTACATCTGCTCCCAGGCTAGCACCACTCCCTGCTTACTCACTGTTTTGTCTTGTCAATCACTTCCATGAATACCTAATCAAACCTGCGTTTACGAGTTTCGTTATGCACTTCTATTCATGTACTACTTCAAGTACCATTCACTCAATCGGATTTTGACCTTCAAACTCAATCTAACGGCCTGCTTCCCTTAAATTATCACGCACAAATTCGTAAATGGTCTCTCGCACTTTATCTCAAATAGACCAAGTAGTGCGACTTTAATGCGAAACCGCATTCTGAATTCACCACCAAATTTTGTCGAGAATTAAAAGATCTGTTGTGCAAGTGCCTGAGTGTTGCTGTTGTATGTTCATTTTTCGCTGCTGGCTTTACCACGTAATGCCAGCAGGAACACAATCAGAAAACTCGTATAAAGTAATAGCCAAACCAATATCATAGTAAGATATCCAAGGGGGATTTTACCTCGTGTGCACCAGGAGCTTAAACACACCGCTTTTACCAGGTACAGCATAATCTTAATTCAGCCGAATGTTCTGGTTGGTGAGACTTTTATTCCAACATTGCCATGTTTATAGCCTTGCACTTTATCCCTCGCTTTTCCATACATCTCATTTTACGACAGCGCAGGATTTTAGGCCCGGGAGGATAAGGAATTGTGCTTTACAAGCAGTGGGGCCTATTGTCACTCTCACCACACGGACGTCAAGCTCATGAGAGGTGTCGCAAGTCTTCTGACCCACCAATGATTTCGCAGCTGTAGAATACGCGTAAACCCTCTCTAGTGGCAAAGTCACATTCATTATGCGTTTCATTCTAGCCTCCTCTAATCGCTTTACTAATGTGCATGCTGTTTGTAGCAAACCGAAAAGTGTTTACGCCTACGGAGGTAGTAATTTGACTGCAAGCAGACGCATTAATATGTGTGAATGGGTAGAAGTTGCGTTTACATCTAGTGCTAATAATCCGTAGCAAACGGCAACTCAAAAGGAAGTGGCCCATTTTGTTTGGATGCAGGCCTATCAGCGGAGCGTGGAAACATTCATTTCTGTTATCTGTATATAGGCTTTTAACTGTTAACTTAGTTTATTAAATTCGTATATTGAGTGTGCTTAAAATGCTCCTTTTATTTTGATACGCACATGTCGGTCTGAACAGCATATGGAGTTTGGTTATTACATTAAAAGGTAAAGACGAGGATGGACACAATTGTGACCACAACCTTAGATGAGCATGCCATTTGTTGTGTCAAGTGAATGCCAAAGCTCATGCCTTTTCTAACCTTATTGCATTAAAATCGCTGCACAAAGCACATAGCCATTAATCGGCTGGATATCATTTGTAAAATAATGTGAAATAGCATCGTAGATTTAGTAACGACTACAAATGTCTGGGCAATTTAACAGCAAGAAAATGAAAAGGTACGAGATCTTTTTTCATCAGCACACTGCTGACGCTTGCTTAAATTTCGCGTTTAACCGCGATTCTGCTGATTCTTGAAGTCTCCTCCAAATCACTTCATGACACACTCAGTTTAATACGTCTCTGTGATTCGTAATGAGGCATCACAAAGCTGAAGCCACAAGATGAGCCAGTTTATTGGCGCACATACTAGAGGAGAGTCATTTACGAAGCTAATTTTTTTGCACAGTCCATGAAGAGGTCCACCCCACTTCCCTCATTTCGCCTCACATTATTCATAATTATAATCTCAAGCGTGTGTCTGGGCTACAAGGTCCTCAATATAGCTTGTAGTTTGGTAGTGGTATTTAAGCTGTGCTTTGTATGCGCTAAAAGCCCAGGTGCTTAGAGGACGCTACTGAATGCAGCAAATTGTGTTATTCATCTGCGCAGGCTTCTCTCTAATTCCTTGCCGACAAGTTGATATTCGGCAGATCTCAGAGGTTAGTACTAAACATCTACAGGAGGGTAGCAATCTATTGGATGAAAGTACCAATGTGTCAATGTGAAAAAAGTAAAATCTACAACCTGTAGAAACATAATTGTCCGCATAAAAATAGCAGCGTGCAGTAAAACGTGCTCCCTCTTTCTGTCAAGATGGGAGGAAATAGCAGGCGAGTGACCCTTGTACACACAACAATCGGAGCTCGATTTAGTGGAAATTGATGCTCAAACTGCATTTGATTAAAGTGCTGCTCAGCAGCTTCACAAATGTCTGCAGTGCACGGAATTGGCGCGTCTGAATACAGTGTGGCGCAGACTCGTCTGTCAATCCACTTTCACTTGCATAAAATGACTCCGCATTTGAAGCTCCTGCTCCAAGACAAATGCCACTTAAAAGCTGATGGAACAAAAAGATTTTGCGCCAATTCATTGGTGTTTCGTCCAACTGACGAACTATTTCGCATTTAATAAATGGTTTTTAGTAAACAATATTTGGCGCCAATTTGCAGCCAGCTGCATTTTTGTACTGCGATTTTATGCCCATGGCACAGAAATTTGACGTTGGTGTTTGAATTGGTAGCCAAGGTTCTATGCATCATAGTCTATCTTTTAGTAAGGCTATCAGAATTCCGCGTGTTATCCGAATCTGCATGTGAAATTCAAAGTACAGGGAGGCGATTTGCGCACATTTAATGCGCGGATGTGTTCAACGAAGTGAACAAGTTAAACCCTGTCTGTAGATGGCAGAGATGTGATTTTTTGACAAAGTGCTGATAGGCTCTGGTGTACGGAAACCATTTAAGCAGAAAAGACACTTCCAGTTGGGATATTCTCACGACGAATTCTTAACGCTAGATTTGAAAGCAACCTCATTAACCTTATTTGGATGGTGAGTCGTTAGCATTGTACAAACCGACTCAAGTGACATGCGTATGAGCGAAGTGATTTGGATGAAGCGCACGATGAATGCTAATTATTACGATGAGAGTTGGTTGACGCGATGTCAGCTACTGCGAAAATTATTGATTGCTTGGTTAATTTGTAAAAGATGATATGCGATAGGCATAAGGGTTTGTGGCTTGTAAAGCAAGATTCTATATGCTCTAAGGCTTACTAGCCTGTGAGATGAGATATGGAAGCAAGAAGTGGAATGTAAACCTGACCCAGCAATGATAGTAAGCAATCCTACCACGTAGAACAGTGGGCAAGTTCGAAGCATTTCTGAACTTATTGAAATCAATGCATTTACCTAGTGCACGCGAGACAGCCCTCTGTAGACATTTCACTAGCTATTGGCTTTGTTATTGCTACGTAAAAGTTCCCAACAGGCTTTCAAGCTGAAATCACGTGGTAAATTTGATTGCTAAGAAATGCACGCATCAAATGAGGAAGAAAACGCTCCTTTGGTAGTGGTCATGCGGCACCTCAAACACATTGCACAAGGTCAAAGGATGCTTGATGTTGCACTCGGATGTACAAGCAGAGTAAAATTTGATAAGCTGGATTGATAAAAAGCAACTGGGAAGCGTCAGGTTTAGTCCATATTCCGTTCACACGTAGCGATGGTACGACCTGAAAATTGGATGGGACTTTCTAGTAAATAAACCATTAGCATGGCAAATCCTTTAACATGTCACAACGTAGCGTCCTTGCATCCATTTTATGAGTTGCCACATTGATCAGATGCACTTTGACCGTGACACAGTTGCTCATGAAGCTCAAAATGGAGGTCTCGCGATCCCATCTCGTGACATGGATGCATCTGGTGCCAAATAGATTTCACCAAGTCGCAATGAATGAATTGGAAACGACGCAGACGAAATAGGTTTGACGAAGTCGAAAAGCATGAATTGGGGCTGGCTGGCTGGCTCTCTGGCTGGCTGGCTAAATGGATGGCTGGCGGGCTGGCCGGCCCGCCAGTGCGTCGATGGCGAGTAAATGGAGGTCTCGTGATTCCATCTCGTGACATGGATGCATCTGGTGCCAAATAGATTTCACCAAGTCGCAATGAATGAATTGGTAACGACGCAGACGAAATAGGGCTGACGAAGTCGAAAGCATGAATTGGGGCTGGCTGGCTGGCTGGCTGGCTGGTTGTCTGGCGGGCTGGCCGGCCTGCCGGTGCGTCGATGGTGAGATAATGGAGGTCTCGCGATCCCATCTCGTGACATGGATCCATCTGGTGCCAAATTGATTTCACTGAGTCGTAACTAATGAATTTGGATCCACGCAGTCATAAGAAAAATGCATTAGTGTACTACCATTTGAACGCATATCAAATCATGGTCTTCTGTCTCCAGGCTTCTGGCTCTCTTCTGTCCTTTTTGCACTAAGGTATTTGCAGTGAAATTTTATTTCTTGAAAATGGTTGAGCCAAATCTTTGTGCCTGTTATTAAATTTATTGAGCGAATGCTTTTGATTTCGATGGCATTCTGTGCTCTTCGACACATTGTACAGCATCCAAATATGCAGCTACACTAGCTGCTTGACATCAGCATCAAAAGAACTAAGCTCGCGTTTTTCAGGCTATAGTCTGATTATAGTCTGGGTCACTGAAGGTGCCAGGAAAGATATACAGAGCACAATAAATTGCACTGTACAAAGACCATGACTCATGTGTGCATCTTACGGCATGTGGGTATAGGTAATCGCAATAACTTCTCAAGAGTCGATGCGATAGTATGTTTTGCGCTTAAATCCACACGGAATGTGTTGAAGCTTACGGCACCTAGCAAATCTGCGAACGCTATTGGGCGACTGTCAGTAGGAAGAATTTGTTGATGATGCCTGGCCATCTTGATATTCTGTAGACGCTGATGTATTCAACTTTATAAATAGCCAGTTCGAGAACATTTCGTGTGCCTGACTTTGCTGTACTAGTCCTTAATTATGGACCCTTATTTTTAAGCGCACAAGTTGTCTTTAAATGCAAAGTAAAATAGCGTGCAGTTTTAAAGAACCAGACTTGAACTCTACGAGTGAGATCGGCTTATGTGATCGACGCTACGAAGGTCGCAACTGATAATTTGTCACCAAATTCGAATCAAATGAGAAAATGTCAGGGCACGAGGAGGTCAGGGAGTAAGACTGTAGAAGTGCTAACTATGTTAATAAGGAGACGCTCAGTGATTGTGCACTAATGCAGCCCTCAATTTTAGAGGTCTAGAGAAACTATCAATGCATAGAAACGTGGCCCCAGATGCTTCAACTGAAAGTTCGATGGATAAGGCGGGATACAGGAGAAGGATAATCCAATCACTTATTACCAACTCAGAAGACGAGATCGAATTCTTAGCGGAGATAAGGGTATGTGTGATTTTTCGCTTATCAATTATCGCTAAACATCACCGTGTTTAACTTACTTGTTTTTTCATCAATTCTCATTAGAGAATGCTGAAGATTAATGATCCTCGACTAAATTACATCCTCGATAGAAGGGCCATCAAGAATCCTTTCATATGCGATCGAAGAACTCAGCTGCGATGCCTTCTGGATTTGTTCTGTATGCAAATGTGGCATAGAGCCACGCAAGTTGATACCTGCCAATCGCATTTATGAGAAGAAATAATCTGTCATGTGGCAATGCTCATGCTGGCGTGCCATTGTTTACCTCTGAGAAAAGTTTTTGTTTCTGAAATTTGCTTAGTTCCATGCTTTGATTTGTTGTGAAAGGTGAAGAGGAGGCTAACATTGGGTACAAATGTACGGCGTGCGGTGCAGAACACAAGGACTTGGATATGATGCGTCAGCACCTGCTGTCGCACAGCAAATGCTAGTTCTACTTGTGTGTACGTTGCCTCGAGGGCTACAACACGCTTTTAGGAATGGATCGTCACATCATGACACACATTGGTAAGGTTTGGTTGAAGTAAATATCCCCTGTCTTTACGGTAAATCCAACAAATCATGCTTCATATGTTCTTCAGTTACAGACGGTAGTAACAGGCTACGGGCGTCAGTTAAAATACTTCCGGAAAGATTGAGAGATCCTAAGGACCTAGAGCCTCCTCAATCTCCTATGCGCAAAGAGCAGGTGAGATGCCCTTCTGAGGAAAGGCCCAGGAAAGATTGCCGCTGTGTTGTCTGCGGACTCACTTTCAACCGCTTGGATATGGTGTTATTACACACAGAACACGAACACCCAACTGAACGAGATGTAATTGACCGTCTGCGTCATGGTCTCCTCCGTGCTTCACTCAATCTTGGTGCAGGTAAGGGAGAGAATATTCCACATCCTGCTAGTAAATTCCAATAAATCATACTTTACGCGTTTTTTAACTATAGAAGATAGTAATAGGTCACCGGCATCAGTTGGAAAATTATCGGAGAAATTGAGGGGTTTCGAGGAATTAGAGCCTCTTCAATCGCCTATGCGCAAAGAGCTGGTGAGATGTCCTTCTAGGAAAGGTCCAGGAAAGATTGCCGCTGCGTTGTCTGCGGACTCACTTTCAACCGCTTGGATGTGGTGTTATTACACAGAGAACACGAACACCCAACTGAACGAGATGTAATTGACCGTTTGCGTCATGATCTCCTCTATGCTTCTCTCAATGTTGGTGCTGATGAGGGAGGGAATGCTCCAAATCCTGCCAGTCTGTCCTAGAAGAAGGACAAATTTTAGTGCCACTATGCATAAAACAGAAAGCTCTTCGTAATGACTTTATCAAATTAAAAGTTCGCGCTGCATACTTTGTAAGCAAGGGGCGAAGTCTGCTTATTCAAGAAGCTTTTATTTATTTCATTTGAAATCCATCTGCTGAGCTTTTCCATTTGCAGCCAGTAAATTCCCGTATGCTTGGGATAAACTAAAGCCTACTTAAAAAACAGCTGGACTCAAGTGAAACCCAGCAACGCCTTTTGACAGTTGCTAGTGTGAGCAATGACTGAGGCAATGTGAGAGGGAATCGGCAGGTGGTTCACGAAATGAACCAGGACGGGCAAAAATTATCCTTCGCATTGCACTCATGTGAAACACGCAAAGTTCATCAAATCGTTTCTAGGATTCGAGCCAAAACTGCACAAGTGTCGACACTGCTCTGGCATCGTGGTTAGTGGTTAAACAATTTAACAATAACAATCAACTTGAAACATACCTTTACCGCTGAAGACGAAAATTAAGAGGAGTACACCGAAAAGTGCAGCCCATAGGGTGAGAAGATGAGCAACCACTCTTAGCTTATAAAAGTAGGACACAATGCAAATCGGTTTTCTGATTCATAGGAGAGGTGTGTCTCATCGCGAGAGAGGTTGTATTACCACTTACCAAAATACCTGCCTCTTACTGCGGATTAGCTAAAGTCCAGATCGACATAAATTTAGCAAAGCTGAGACCCTTGAAGATCACCAAGACTTTGCAGACTTTTAGTGAGATCAGGTTACTGTAAATGTAACAAAAATATAGACTAATAGAAGCTATGAATCCAGATTTGGTCCAAGTGAAGTGTGAAGTGTTCTGGACTAAGGTCTGAAAATGATTCTCTGTCACGCTGCCACATTGTCACCTTCTGCGCGGCTGTATTGCTCATAACTGCGCAAAAGCATGCTTAAGGAGAGGCGATTGTCCACGGTCAGTACAGACGAAAATGTGACCAATGAGAAGTTAAAGATTTGCGCCAAGACATTCAATTGCTTGGCCCTAGCAGCATTTGTTTCTGTTACGTAGGCAAGACTGGAAAAAAGGACGATTGTACATAGAATTGTTTGGGATTATAAAGTTAGGGGTTTTCATGCATCAAGGGTGATTCATCAGATTTGCCAACCTCTTTTATAAATTGTATGTGGCATATGCCATATGTAGCATGGGGTATACATAATATATGCAGTATTCCAAGTTGGAAGCTGATTCTTTCAACTTGACCATAGTCCACTCGCCACTGTCAACACATTAACCGATGGGCATGGCTTGACAGGCACCTTTGCCAGCTTCTCTTCCCATTATATTCGCCCACTTCTATTCAAAATGCTTCTAAAGCCATCCATTCTCCAAAAAACCAGACAAACTCTTATTCGTGTCTTCTCTTCACCATTGCATGTAACTTTCAATGAGGAGCTGTGAACTTTTGTATTTTGTCAGATTTTGTCGGAAACGTGATGCTGGATTCGGAATGGACAACGCGTAAAACTTTGCTAAATAAATTTAGTAAGGATAGTGTAATGAGTAACTACCGTTTCGGTTGCATTACGCATCTGTGAAGAATGTCGAGGTATATGGGTGTGTCGGTAGGTATCGAAGTAACATTCTCTAGAAGGCACGGAGAACGGACTCGATAGCTACGACTACAAAAACATTGCACGGATGCTTCACAATTCTGCGATTCTGTAATAGCTACCATGGAACCGCTTACAATCTATCATCTGCTGATCGTTGTCAACGTCATAAAATTGGGATAATTATGACTCAGGTAGGATTAAGTGCACCGGCAACTGCCTATAGAGCTTTGATGGCTCCCACCGCTCCTCATCGACTACTTTGTTAGCAAAATAACAACTACCTTGCATTAAGTTATATAGGTTGAGTTTTATTGGCAAATTTTCTAGTCTGCAGAAGATCTCTTACGGAGGAACCGACAGGGTCGGAGTCGCCGGACCACACCTCTCGGTGGCCAAAAGCACATCACTTAATTGCTCATGAATCCAACAGCATTAAGTCTTACATCTATTTCCCCTTTGGCCTTACCAAGAGTGCTTTGGGGAAGCTGCGCCCATGCCTGCTGGTGTGATGGCTACAAATCTCTGCATTTTGCTATCATATGGAAATGGGACTTGTATTTTCCTGAATAAATAGTTTATTGGGCACATTTTTCTTCAGTCAGTAGTACAGGGATTTAGCAGTTTGAGGCCCTTACGTACGTTGTCATTATTCTGACCTTGTCAATAATGCTTCACTCATGCACGATGTCTTGAAAAATTGTACTAATTGAAGGCATTGATCGGGCTAGAACCGCTGTTGAGGATCTTGTCTAAGTGGCAGAGCCTACTGCCCTCACCACGAGGCAGACAAAGGCAGCACCCTAAGGGAAGGAATGCCTTTTATTCATCAAGTGTCACAGCAAAGTGCATTATAGATTCTTGAATTTTCCTCCAATTCACATTTTGTAACTATAGCTATCGTAGACGTGCCATGTTCGCCAAATAATTTGCACAGTTTTCATAGGAAAGCCATCATTGAGACCGGGTTTCTCCGCATACCGCATAAAGACTTATCAATGCGAGACGCAGACAAATTTGTGAGGAAATATTCTATTCCTGGAAATAGTACCATTGGCATTTTAGCATTAGTTAAACCTATGGTTATTTGTTCACAAATATTGGCTTAGAAGTGCCCTGAGAATTCCCTCAGTGACGATCTGTACACTGTGTACTTGATGCACACAAAATTTTCTTGGTTGACTATCGTGACTCTACCACCCGTTGAGCAGAATCGACAAATTTAAAATGAGATGAGGCCAGAATGTAGGTAGGTAGAGTAGAGTCATGTGTGCACTAGCTTTGCCAACATTAGCAATTGTTGAGCATCAAACCGATGATCCTGACGTCCCTCGTCCCATTCATTTTTCTAATTTGCGTCAAGCGCTACTAAAAACGGATTATTAAGAAGACAAAGAAAGTCGAGCTTTGCCATTTTAAAGAGAAAATCACGTTCTACAGATTCATGAATAGCAAAACTCTACAGCGATACCTCTTTTACTCAGTCTCTCTTCTCTGCCTTTCACTCATCGGATGCGAACTTTTTGGTGCATTCAGCGCAGGCTTAAATCAAATGCTTGTATATTTTTATATACTTGCATACATATATAGATGCCTACAGAAATTTATGTACATATATATATATGCGTGTAATTCGTGAATGCATACATATTGCCATCATTATTATAAGTTTACATTTGCACGCGTATGTATTTTAAGCAGATATGTGTTAGTAGTTTATGCAATTAGCAAACAAGGTGAAATGGTGAGGTCGCATGCTTTGTCTACTACAAGACAAAATTAAACTTGCGGGTGGAATTATTGGTAAGAGGTGTCTGATTTCTCCAGACTAGATGGAAAAGCAGCCTGATTTTGGGATTAATAAAATTGCCCAATGGGTTTGCATTCAAAATGTCAGCCTAGAGTCAATCCTTTTGTGGCTTTAGCAAGAAGGGCAAAAATCCTTCCCAGAGTGACGAATGCATCAAAGTCTACGAACCTGGAGTTGACATGTGAGCGGGTCCATCGGTTGAGCTCCTTGGAGGAGTCAGAACCGATGCGCACGTTTAAAGCATGTTCTTTCAAAGACTTAATTGATGGTGCCTTTTCAAAGCAATTAAGAGCCATCTCCTCGATCGACTGCTCAACAGGTACTTCAAGTTGGAGTGGTATCAGTCATGACTGCAGATATTGAAGTCATAGAGCATAGTTAAATAGCCAGCGATGCAATCTAAGCTTCGCGTCCGAAAATCATGCAGAGGAGTAGCGTATTTGCAGCAGCATTGTTTTCCTGACTGTTCTCGAATTTGAGAGGTTGCCATTTGTTGCTCTATACTTTGCATGAAGTTCCTTTGGTAACATTGTTGCACTTTTACTCCTAAAACCTGCATGGAATGTGTCGAACTATTCGGCAACCAACTAACATGCAAACTCTACTAGTAACAGTCAGTAGAAATAGGTTATTGACACTATCAAATAGTTTTGGTGATTCGTTATTTCGGATGTGTTTTTCTTCATGCACATTGCGACTGGAAGCACTCCGGTGCTTTGGTGCTGCCTGTTGGTCTTTAACTATGCGAGCGCACCCACGTCTGTGAAAGCGCTATGCGTCGCAAATGGATTAGTTCAAGTTTAACACACCGATTTTACTTGCAGTAGAAATTGCAGCAAGGTGCCCGTTTAGCGAGTTGCTGAACAGAATCGGGCTGTGTATCCCTGCTTAAATCCTAAAGATGCGACCATTCTTCATCAGCTTTAACTATTTGACTGCAAACTACAACTCAGTGAGAAACAAACTCATCAAAAGCTGTTACACAATGCAGCATTAATCAGGCAGGTAACAACGTCTCACGCAACATTATCCTTGGCAGGCGAAGGCGCAAAATCACCAAGAGTATAAATCAATTAAATAAGCGATTATAAGTTCTAACCATTCACATCAAAAAAGTAAAAAACTCGTGGAAAGCTAAATTGATTTCATTTTATTTAGTGTCTATGCAATCAGGGCTTTTCATTTTACCTTTGTTTTTGGAATGTATGGACCTTGCTTTGACTAATCTAAAGCAATTCAAGGCGTGGTACAAAATAAGACCGATGCGATCCGCATTCAAAAATCCTCTCAGATAGCGCGAAGATCTGTGCCTAAAATGGTAAAATAAGCAACTGTCATTATTATATTCGCTAGGAATCGGACCAATCAATGTTTCCTGAAAAATTTCTACTTCCATGCAGAACGGTGACCTGATTATAGGGGTCTTCTAACAAGCGAAGAAGCCATCTGCAGGTCGGAAAAGCACAGGTGCATTAGTTTGTTTAGATGACACGTTAGCGAAGCGGAGGTATAATTATACGCGACTTTTATCCCTAGCACGAACTGTGTGCACTTCCTTGAGTGTCCATCGTCAGTTGCTGTGTGTTGGGATGTTACCATTTCGTTCCACTGAAAGGATTAGGCGGTGCGGCACTTGTGCAATCTCCTTAGCGAATAAAACCTTCTCTTACATGGTCATAAATGCTTGCTAATTCTAAACGCCTCTGCATTCAGTTATGCTTGGAGCTGAACTAACGGAGAAAATGGGAAACTGTTGGCTATCTATTCGGTAAAATGGCTACACGCTGGAACTGGTTTTTTGCACAGTCATTTCCTCCCTCTACTGTAATGAAAGAATTGAAATCAAGTCTAACGTGAACAGTCAGAATCGTCTATGGAATTTCAGTAAAGAAGAGATCTATTAAAAGGCTGTGAGGAGAGAAAAAGGCGTAGGGATCGAAGACTCCATTTATGAATGTTTAAGTCAATGTCACAGGACCCCATGCAGTGACACACCGTAGTGAGGAAAATGACCATATTATCTATGGATAAAGTATCACAAATGTGTATAAGATGAATGCATTGATATGGTGGTACAAATGGCGTGGTGATTTGGAATACTAAGGCATAGAGTTACGAGGTGTTATAGGATCAGAAGATCAAAGTAAGAACGGTAGGGATTGAAGTTTACTGGGTTGACTTGTTTTATGGATGAATGGACAGATAAGTGCGGAGCACTAGGACTCCTTTGAAGTGATTATTAATAATGTTGATAAATGAGAAGGTGTGATCGTCAATGAATGCAGACAAATTTGTTTAAGAAATCAAGTGAAAGCTTTAAAGAAATATTGTAGAGCTATATTTTAACAGGTGATGGACAATTCATTTAGTCCTTGTTGAGCGCACGTGTGATAGGCCGATTGCAAATCTGGCTGGGGACAGGAAGTGGCAGTGACTAATGATTTGCGGAACCAAGATCCATTGTCGTTATTTGGTGGAATGATTAGAGCCAATTTACATGGATGGATAAAAATAAATACGTGACCGGCATAACTTGATGACAGGTATTTGAAGTATCTGTGATCTTCCATCCGTGGTGGCAAGGGAGCGCATTCAAGCTGCCGATAATCAAGTCTCTACTCTCGTTCCCTCAACAAATCCTATAGGCAGATGTCAAAGATTGCGTACGACTAAAGGTCTTCTTGAACTCTAAGAAAAAACACCTACCAACATAAGCCAGTGAAAAAACAATTATCCACTCACTTGAACCATCGTGGTGGAGAATCAAGAAGCCATAGTGTATCAGATATGTATTTCAGGCGCGCTAAGTGCGGAAATTGGCACGCGCCAAAGAAAAAAACCGCCAATAGAATTCAAACTTTGACTGTCCTCCGGCCAAGTAGAATCGTTGCTCTGTTACATTTAACCACAGCACACTTAATGGCTGCAACAATCGTCGCAATATCGGATCTCAAATTGTGTGATAATATATATACAGCAGTTCGCCATAGGAGCAAATTAGTGCTGCCTTGTACACAGTTAGAGAACCACATGCTTCCCTTCTAAACTACATTATAAAGAGTGCGGGAGTGCTGGACATGGGGAATCAAGACACTGTGAGAGGCAAACTAATTTCATGCCTTGATGAGCTGCTTAATGGATTGTACATAATCCCAAGCATCATCTCGCAGACGATGTTCACTAGTGCGAGATAACCAGAACGATCATCGTAAACTTTGTGCCATGAATACCGATTCTAAATGACGACGGCATTTTTGAACGAAGACAGATGCTTTACAGTTGAACTGGGCCGTGTGTGGCACGTGACTTGATAGCTGGCTGTATCTGAGACACGTCAAGTCCGCATTACGGATATATATGCTTAATGTAGGCCAAACAGGAATCATGGCCGAGATCTCTCCGTTCAAGGTGCACTGCTTTCATGCGAAGCAGTCAGGTTTGATTATTTAGCTAAATGATGGGCTCCTATTGTTCGCTAAACACATGAGCTCATACCTCATGACTTGCACTTTGCACTGAAAACCAAGGCGTGGGAAATTGAGAGGAAGGTAGAGAGGGAAGGAAGGGGGGAGGTGAGAGACTGGATAATGTAGCTACATGGTGCAATTACGACAGCTATGCATGAATAACTACAAACTTTAGAATCATCGCTACGTAGAACCCATTCACATTATGCTATCCCTTGCGTACTTTGCCATCTAGTCTAATCCGCTCAGTCTTTGATCTCAGGCGAGCTGATTAGCTAATTTGAACTAAGACAGCCAACATGAGTGTTTAATTATGCATCGCAAGAAATAAATATTTGTCAGTCACTCTGTAGAATTTCGTTTCTCCAAAGGTTTACAATTTTAATTTCGCGTCACTTTAGGCACTCACATCTATGACGGCTAATTGGCATTTGCAAATGTGATTCATATTCATCCGCCACTTCTACCTAATATCCACCAACCATTTCGTGGCAGTACAATGCAGGCAGGAAATATTTTGCTTTAACAAGTTTGTCAAAGCGATTTCAAAAATGCGACTTAGTGAATATCAAGTTTCTGCCCTGATTGCCACATCAAACCAAGCTCACAGGCCTAGTGTACAAATGATGTCAGGTGTAGCCTCTTATTTTATAAAGAGTAGCACCAAAATAAATTTATCTCTTAAAATTTGCAGCTAACATCTCATTGACTCCTACTGAAAGATGGAGCACCCTCCTTTTCATTAGCATTGTGGGATCAAATGAGGCCCACAGGAGACAAAGGCTCACCCGCTGAATGATATCTCGTGCACATCCAAGTGGTCAGAAACAAACCTACAGACAACGCACCGATAATTTGATATGTGCTTTTTTTAGTAGAGCACCCTTGCGTCCCTTCAAGCGAATGCAAATGAAGACACACTGATTTCTAAGAACACTTGGCTTTTTAAATATTTCAAAATTTGATACCGGGGACACGTTTTCATCTTCAGTGGAACAGGAACGTAACAAGCATGTGTTTGGTCTTACTTTAAAAGGCACAGCACGGAATACAATTCAAACCCAACCACGTGTGCCTTTGTGTGGCGCTCCACTTTCAAAAGCGTGTTAGAACTTGCAATTTCTGTGACGCCAGATATGATGCTGCGTACCTAATTACGCACAATACATTTTAATTCGCCTTCAGACCTTAACTGCTCACATGTCCTTCTCTACATCATCACATCGCATTTTACCCGCGCAATGCTTCGTCTTGCCAACGATCTCCTCTAGCTACTCAAGCCTGTATTTGCTCAATCTCTTATACAACTCTGATCTTGCTCTACTCCACCCACTTCGACACTTAACTCCTTTTATGATTTAATAGAAATTCTGCATTTTTTTGTTTTTTTCACTGTACTTTAGACGATTTTTTTCCAATTGATTTGGTCCTTCTTTGTTCCATATTCACGACTCAAAAACCTATGGTTTCATCATTGTAGTCTCGGGACATTTAAATCTATCCCTTTAGTTCCAACGTGATGATCCCAGTGCTTGAGTGGTACGGCATGCCTACTGAGAGCGCAAGCTTTACCTCATGCCATCTTAGCCACACCGACCAATTACATTTCGCATTTATGCCATCTCTGCGAGGGTAACACACACTTCCATTGGTTTGAGTGCAAACCAAGTCACGATCATACTTTTGCCTTTCTTCTGCCAACCACTCTCTTGGAAATAAATTTCGAGCGCTTACAGCAAAACGCACTGATCATGCTTTGCCTTTTAAGGATTATTCTAACACTGCACGTCAACGCCATTTTGTGGCAGAATCTTCACGACCTTGGTTTGGGTTTGCTTAGGTTGCACACTATCTTGACAGATAAAGCCGAAGGTAACACTCACTACAGAATCATCAGGCACATGATTTAATACGTTCGCAGCCAAGATCTATCTGCTGGACAGTCAATTCTCTCAGAGCTGCGCTGTTTAGGCAAAAACAATTATTCATAATTATTCGGACTGCTTCAATTCCTGCTCGGATGCCAAGTATAATGTGATTATATTTAATTAATTTCAACCCACTTCAACTTGTACATGTATGAATATGGATCCCGCAAGAGATATTTCTACTCCCAGCTTAGTGTTGACGTGCAAATAGTCACGACGTCAACGCAAACGAGATATCTGCGTTACGTTTAAATTAACGCGAAAGTAAATTCTGCAATCTTGGTATTGCGGATTCTACTTCAGAAATGAAAATAATTGGCAAGGACTCTATGGCCTAAAATGCCACGATATGAAATAATTGTATAAATCTTAACTGCTGTTCACGAAAAGTTGAAGAATTCTCATCAATAAGCTTTTATCAATCCAAACAAAACTGAGCATTATTTCAGAAAACAAAAGGGTCATCTCAATTTTAACTCCATTTCACACACCTACACGGATAATGTTAAACTTGCCTATAGCGAGAGTGGGAGCAATGTTTGAGAGCCCGAATCTCTTCTTTTTAATGAACGGCGAAACATAATCATCCATGCGAGTTCCATACAGGTGAAGCGAATCCAGTGTCCGGTCTTAATCACAGACCTTACACATAGCACAATGAAATAGCATAACATTTCGCCAACCTAATCAAATGATTGCCTTTTGCATTTGCAACCATGATCGCAATGCATCGTCAACAACTACTCAGTAGCCTTGATTACAATTACTGAGTGGTGTGTCTAGAGGGCTAAATTACCTGGTGAGCGTGGAATAAAGTACTCGTTATTTATTAGGCTTACCAATGTGGTGAGAGTCTGTTTAGCATAACGCAAGCTTAGTCTCCTTCATAGAAAGCCCAAGTCGTGACATTTGATGATGTCTGATAGAGAAACAGTCCAATTTTGCTGAGCCTATAGGTCTTTAAACCTGGCGTTATCATGAAGAGTTTTACAGATGACCAAAGATTGGCTAGCAAACATGCACATGTTTTGCATAGAGTAGTAATGACACTCGCAGACTGAGACTGTGAAGCAGGTAGATGCTTTGAAATTTAACAAACGGAAAACTCAAGAGTGCTTGGCAAATTTAAAGTAATAAGAGTTTGCTTTTAAAGTATCTTCGAATTAAAAATTTGAACCAAGGATATTAGGTTCAAACATTTTGTCTCTGTCCAGTAATCGCGGGCTGCAAATGAATCGCTAATGCTCTCCTCGACAACGCAGAGAAAGCGTAAAATTTAAAGAGTATCACCATGTTGTTACATTAATATACATGAAAATGCACGACTTTCGGGTTTAGCTAATGAAAACTGAGAAAACCTTTTCTTTGGAACGCAGGATATTTTGAAGCTAGCAACAACTAAATGGACTAATTTGTACTCAACTCATTATTAAAGTCAGTAAAAATTAGCATGTCCCCATGCTGTGGGTTCACTGCGCCGTTTCAACTTTTATAATAAATAAATAATAAATAAATAAATCTCGCAAAACTGACAAAATTTGCATTCGTTGCCTAAAATTTGCACCAGTGGAAAGTGGAAAGTGCCAAATGACATTACATTAGATTGCGATTAACCCCTCTTGTATAAACTTCACAATAGCTCAGTTTTATGCTCGTAGACTAGAATTCCAATGGCAAAGTAGTGGGCACTGTAAACAACCAAATTCTTGTATTCCAGACTGCAGGCACATATTGTCACAGAATCGCAAGTGAGTTTTCCTACGACCGTAAAAGGTCGATTTCATTCAGGAGCAAATAGTTTTGCTAACCGCCAGGTGTGTCCAGAGGTTGACTTTGGAACGCTGGCTTGAAAGCAGAGCCAACAATGAGATTGCTGTATTTAGCACAGATCCACAGAGACAGAGGTTAGCGCATGCCCACATTGCTGACGTCTCTGTGCCTGTAAGTTAAGGATCTCTCTGCTGGGATGCCAGCACTTCTTCCATTCGAAGCATATTCACTTCTTTCGCACAACTAAATCTTGTCATAGACGGAATAAATCAGGTTGAAGATCCTTGAAATTCGGGTCTGTTTCCTGCTGTCACCAATGTAGCAGCCTGAGGCCTCCTCTAAGACCAAAGAAAGCAAATTACTTAAAGAAAAATATGCATAATCAACAAGTAGATTGGAATTGGATGTCGTTGGCAGGCTTAAAGGCCAGCTCACACAGCACAGACAACGTGGTCCATCAAGTGGTCGCAGTGGAACCTAGCAATAGCCAATAGCAATCCGAATCAGCTCATCTGTGTATTTGCTTATTTCCTTCTACACCTGCATTCCTGTGTTACTCCACTTCCTAACGCGAATTTTGTCTTTATTCCTGAGTGTCGTCTTTAGTCCTGCAAACGCATTCTTTGTTAATTGATCCGATTTTTTGTTGTTATACATTTGCGGCTTAAGATGTGTACGCTTTCATTTTAAGAGTCTCGGGATTATAAAATATGTCCCTTTTTTCTAGCCTCATGATCCCACTAATTGAGGGGTATGGCATACTTACCAAAAGCCAAAGTCCCCTCTCATTTCAAATGGAATTTTAATATGCTTAATAATTCAACTCATTGCCAGGTCATCAAAGTCATTTGTGCAGCTTATGTAAGGACCTTAGAGGCCGTTTGTTGCATCTTGCCGATCAAGACCGACCGCAACCAAATATGCCTCGTAGTGTTTAACTGTTTGTGATTTCCTTTTTCTAAAAATATACTATTTCTCCCACACGTCACTTTGGCTACTCACATCTGTAGCGACCGAACGGCAATGGTGAATATGATTCAAATTTATTCGTTCCACAAACTGGCTTTCATATGGTTTCAAAACCACGGAATTTCTCGCTACTTCTACCTAATATCCACCAACTGTGACATGACAGCACTGAATCCGACTAAGAAATGTTTTGATTCTAAAATTTTTCACAAGGGACTTCAAAAGATTCGACTCATTGAATATCAAGTTACCGCCCCGCTTGTCACATCGAATAAAGCTCACAGTTCTAGTCTACAAATGACGCCAGTTTTCGCCTCATTTTATAAACAGCGGCATCAAGACGAATTTAGCCTATACAATTTGCTGCTAGAACTTTATTGGCTCGCAATGAAAGCTAAAGCATTCTTTTTCTCATCTGTATTGTGGAGATGATAGCACTTGGGATCGAATGAAACCAACAGGAGGCAAAGGCGCACCCGCCAAATGATATTGCATTCAATTGAAAATCCACGTGGTCAAAATCATTCTTTAGTAGAGTACCCTTGCGTCTCTTTAAGCACATGTGAGTGAGGAGACACTAGTCTCCCAGGGCGCTTAAATTTCTCAAATTACTTCGGATTCGATTCCAGGGTCTAGTTTTCGTCTACATTAAAATGGGAACGTGACAAGTGTATGTGATTGGTCTTACTAGGAGGGCAAGGAGCACGGAATACAACCAAACCTCACCTGCGTGTCTATGTGCGGCGCTCTATTTCCAAAGGCATGTTGAACCCCTTCAGGACACTGCATGCGCAAGTATAACCTGTGGTCACCGTGACGCAGGAGGTGTTCCTTCATCCGGTTCAAGCTGTTGTGCTCTTCATTACACACAATGCATTTTATCCAATGTCGGCCTCTTTTTACGCTCTATAGCAAAAATAAGCAAAAAAAATAAACTAGTCACACAAAATCTTTCTTTGGCGCGGATATTGGTCTACTAACTAGCGAATTTTTTCATGATGCACTACTTCCTCTATGTGAGACATAATTTGTGGGCATTAAATTTGCTCAGCTTCAAATCAAATGGGTGGAAAGAAAAAGCCCATTAGGCGTCCTAACTGCATCCCTCAACCAGCTATGAAGGGTTCCTGATGGCGTCCCCATCGAAAATATACTTTAGTCAGGGGTTGTTATTCATGCGCATCTCCTAATACAAATACTGGGAAACACGGGTAAAGTAGTCGCATGAGGCTACATATTTCTGCCCCAGCGCATTCCCAAAGCCTTTGAAATTGCTGAAATGGCTTCATGCAAAACCACTAAGTGCCCTTATTTTAATGCATTTATAATTTTAAACTCCTTTACTCTCAAGCCTCTTCGTGGCTTTGCATTGGCTTAATTCGTTCGGATTTTATTGACCAAAAACAATTTACAGCCTTCGAAACGCTGATCTTGTAGGTTAACTAACTATCGGTGGGTGCATTTTTGCTTCAGCTAAAATGACTTAGTGCATTTTGCATTTTAATAGTATCTTGCTGGCTTAATACAAAAGCTCGCACAGTTAAGGGCTGGCATACAAAATAAAACGTATAAAGTTCTCACAGGCTTAATACGTGCGAAGCTAAGCCGCTCAAAAGCGACAGATCTAAAGGGTTATAGTATGCTGTTGATAAACTATTTTTATTGACTTTCGTAGTATTATTTTTAGGTTAGTTATATACCGAACCACTCGGAACATTCTGTGCTGTTTTACTTATTGCTAGTGATTGCACGGAACTGATGAGGCTGCCTCTGGTGCCTTAAGCAGCAAACAGCAGATTTTAAGGTAAGGAATAGTCAAGAAGAGTGTTGTTACGCATACCGCGTTCTTTTTCTTATTGTCGCTTTAGCGCATTGGGCAACTGAATCTCTGATTTAGAGATTAAGCCAAGTAGTCAGTGAAAGTGACGGCTTTAAATGGCCCTAAATAAATCGCAGTCCAATAGGTTTGTGCATTAGTGCACATTCTTCACCGTGCGCCTCGGTTCTAATTCATCTGAGCTGGTTGATCTAAAGGTCCCTCACCTAACATACAAAGGTTCTTCCACTTTTCGACTTTCCTTACCAAAGCTGCAACATAAATATCTAGAACTCTGCATTTTGCTTTGGAAGGTATTTTAAATTGCAACAATGTGCCCTCTCTGCAAACGAAAAAATGGCACCATATTGGATAAAACCCTGCTCAAAATTTAAGAATGCAGCCATTAACATTTACATTCATGTTTTAAATGCAATCCTTATTTCGACACAAACTGTCGTATTACATGCTACTGGTCAATGCGCGTCTTAAGGAGTACGCTCAGTGACGGCACGACATATTTCAGACTAGAAGCTTGAAATGCGGGTAAAACTCAGGAGTAGGTCTTAAATCCGGACAAATTTTCCCATTATTTCAAGCAATGGCTGTGTATATGCATTCTATCGCAGGTATACTCGAATCGCAATGGGGATTGCTATTTACCTGTTTTAAGAAATGGACTTCACTTGGTCCTAAACTCATTAGGATTTTCTGGTTATGTTTGTCTGATAGCTTTCACCTAAGGTGAAGTAGCAAAGCACCTAACAAAAATGGGTTGAACGGACAAGTTTGGGAAAGTCTTCAAATAGAATAAGCACAAGCTTATTGTGTAGACATCGTTACATTGAGGAAGCGCGAAATTATAGGTAAAAAATTAGTCGTTACAAAGAGCATTATACATATATACATGCTAGTATTAAACACATTTTTTCTCCTAAATCTAGACAGTAGGACTTGGAGCATCCTCTTCCTCATCTGCATTAGGATTGAGTGCAGCACGCATGAGGCGGACACGCAACCGGCCATTGACTTCGCGTTCATTTAAATGCTCCTGTTCTGTGTGTGATAACATCACATTCAAGCGGTCAAAAGTAGATCCGCAAACACTACAGCGGCTCTAGGCTATCAGGAGTTCTTAGTCTTCTCATGACTTCCTGAATTGATGCCGGTAGCTCAAATGCATTCTTTATAAGAAGGAACGTATGAAGAATTATTCATTGGCAATAATGGTAGAGCAAGGAGCATTGACTGCAATCGAACCTTACCACCATGTGTCTTTCTGTGATGCACTATACTTTTGTAAAAGTGCCGCAACCCTCGAAGCAGAACGTGCAATTACTGTGACGCAGGAGGTGTTGGTGCATCCTATCTAAGCTGTTACACTCTTTGCCACAGTCAGTACATTTGTATCTACTAGCAGCTTTCTTTTCGCCCTTCACAATAAAATAAAACAAGAAACTAGCTAAATCCTCAGAAAAAGAAAAGTTATCATAGACGAGTAGGATGGTGCACTAACCCACATTTCCTTATAATGGGCACCAAATTAGCATAGCTTTACACCATTCGGCAAGATCTTGATTTTCGTTTCGCAATATCACAGCATCAAGCTGTCGTATAATTTACGGAATGACGAGCACTTGCAGCACCATTTGAAGAATCCATCTTGTCACCAGTGTAAGTACAAGTGTGCAGATCTTTGTCTGTGTTCGTAAATTTGGTTGAAAGAGAATCTGCATCTCATCTTCATCCTATCGCTCTAAGTGCATCGCCAATAGTTTGGCTGAAACAATGTGCAGCCGAAGGCTATTTCAGAAGCTAAAGCTGCTTTAAAATAAAAATCAGCCAGTACACTATGATGAAACTTAAAGACCTGCTTCTGCACTGCGTATTCGTGCAGGGGGACTAAAAAGTCCATGACATAACGGAGAGAGAAGTCTATTCCACGTGGCTTATGCACAAACCATTGATGGCTGGTCCTTGAAAGCTCGAGATGATATGATGTACTCAAAGCCAATGCGTTCAAGGAACGCGAATTTCATATGCCATTGTGCCTAGTTTAGTAATGCCTCAACCTATAAATACGCACATCCCATTGAATATTAATCGCTGTTCTTATTAGAAGGCTTTAATTTAGAGTTAAATATAATTTTGACAAATAAAAAAAGTCTAGAAAAGCGGTTTAAAGAGTGGAAGACTGCGCAGCTCCTGGCAAAGCAAACCAACTAATGCTTGAAATGGTCTAAACTCTGTCCGAGGTTCTGCTGTATGTCAAATTATCGCAAAGTAGGCCTTAGTTCCATGCAGAAACAATCTACTATATGGCTTTTGCATCGGAATTGTTGCTAACTATGTTTAGTATCCCGTTATTGCATCACTGGCTTATATAATGAGTCAGGCTACTCTTTAGGCCTTCAATATTAAGGCGTTTGATCTCAAAAATGTACATGAGCCTTGTTTAGGAGTCTTGCGCCATGTCCTTGATTTGATTGCTTTAATATGTTTTTGTGTAATTCGACCTTCACTGCTAATTTGGGACGCATTTGGCTCCATAAACTATCATTCACAGCGGCAAAGACTTCGCTTTTACGTCTTCTAGCGTTTAAATGGTCTGAAAACCTGCGCTCAATAGGCTGTTACTAGTTTTATGTCCCTCCGAAATGACAATAATCTCTACCAGGGTGCAGATTATTGCGTAATTAGACCTCTACAATGAAATGGATTTCTATTAAATAGCGTACTTTACGCCATTTGCCCTTCGCAATGATTTTTATGCGGGTCTATAAGCTTATTATTGCACCATTTTGTCTTCAATGAGTTCCCTGTGGTTTGAGTCACACTGGCAATACAATTTCCTTCTCTTAGCCAGATATGTATATCTCGCCCATGTAGTGTGTCTCATTTGCAAATCTGGTGTGTTTCTCTCTATGCGCTCTGCAGTTGTATTCAAAACACTTTCTTGATTAGCCATTTAAAGAGAAAAACGTGCAGATGCATGCAACTCGGAAAATGTGCCTAGTATGTAACCAACTTGTTTCGATTTTGCAAACGATGTTAAAAAGTGGGCAATTATTGTTAGCAACAAAACTTCGTTTAGCCAAGTAGATTTATCTTGCAAATTAAAATAATCACGTTACTGCTTAAATGCTACCCAATTCGTAGAGAGTTTTTACCCACAAGCAGCGGCAAAGAGTTGTCAGGGCACAACAATAACTAAACCATACCCAGTGGATCTGGTGGGATTATTTTCGCCATTGTCCATGCTTCTGCTACCTTCATTTTCCGCTGTAAATCTGTGTACACCGTAGGCGCTCAAGAGACTAAATAGTTTTGTAAAACTAACTTTAATAATGTGTCCGAAGTGCAGTAAAATGCACCGCCTTCGTGTCATAATGAAGTTTTGAATCAAGAAGAGAACGAATGGCTGTTGCCTGCGTCATTTGCATTTCAGTTATTTAATTTATCTTGTTTGGTGAGTAGAGATAGAGTTGCGCGGTGCTGATGTCAACTGGAGTTCATATGCTTGCATTTGCCTCCAAATAGCAGCTTGCAAACCCCATTCAAATGCACCTCACCAATTCTCCAAGGCATTCACGA
Source organism: Taenia hydatigena (assembly GCA_036345935.2). NCBI lineage: Eukaryota > Metazoa > Platyhelminthes > Cestoda > Cyclophyllidea > Taeniidae > Taenia > Taenia hydatigena. Next base: position 3,692,407 of record JADWOT020000010.1, read on the forward strand.
GAGACGAAGCATTTACGAAGCTTTGTGATTTAACAAAGATCATGAGGGAATCCATCCCCTTTTTTCTTTCTCACATCTTTCATAATAGTCGCGCCTAGTATTTGTTTAAAAGACTTGTTCGCTTCAGTGCCTAGAACCCTGACCTTAATTATGAGGCGTCGGACCTATTGGTGTAGATGATAAGACCATGCAAAAATTGTGCATGCTGTATTTAAGCTAGAATTGAGCTGGAGGCAGTGTCAGTTAAATAGTAAATGATGCAATTCGCCACTGAGTCCATGTCACGAACTCTGCCACACCCCTTCGATCCCTCGTAGCGAGAGCTGAGTAGAAATGGTTGAGGGCACACCGCTGTTCTTCACTACTGGACAACGAGACCTAAGCAACCTTTAAAGTGCCACTTAAGTAGACTAAGTTATAGGTTTGAATTCGTATCCTGCAGCAAACAACCGGATGCTTTTTAAGTCACTTCGAATCATGATGAGTCTGTACGGCAGCAGTAGCTTAATTCATTCTGTTTTATAATGAAATGCTGCCTTGCTAGTTGGAGCAAGAGGTGATTCTTAGGGTCGGTATTAGTTGTCGTCAACGTTGGTTCAACGGACCCCAAATGCAAGTTGTGATTTCATCCAACCTCTTCACGATGGATGCGAATGCGCATTAGGGCTTGATCAACACAAATGCAAATTCTGTTCTCGCAGTCTTCCGTTCCATGCGTTATTTTATCGTGACGGCTGCAAACAGGAGATGGTTTAAGTCATTGCATTGCATTGTCATTGCATCCTTTCACGAAGTGAGGTTATTTGAAATAGGTTAAAGTAGTATGCCAGAGCACGCCTTAGCATAGAACTGAGTAAACGATTACAAATAAAGAAGCATTATGTAGTCTAGAAGGACTAGAATGCCATACCTGTAAGTAGACAAGCATATTATTGAGGCTAATGCCAAACAAGTGTGGATTTGGAGGCTCGAACACCTTAAAATGGGCTTAGTACGAGGTGGTTGAGTCATAGTGAGTCATAGTACGAGTTACGTAGTTAAATATAGACTACCAATAATCGCATTTTGTATAAACATTCTGATGATAACGATACAAATTGCTATAATTCTGCCAGTATGGGCGGCATGTGTTGCATAACTTATTTTCATCTATTCAGCAACTGCATATGAACTGGCACGAAAGAGAGGACAGAAAGATAACACAACTGATAGCATGGCATTGAATTCGAGAATAATTTCTTCTGTGAGTATTTTGTGGATCCGTAGTAGGCTCCACATTTATTGCATTTGGGACACGCGAGCCCGAGATGCTGGCGATAGGACATGTTAAAACGTTGTTATTGATCTGGAGAGAAGGCTAAAGTGTTCAGTAGCACGCATGGACAGTTTACAAAAGTCTTTTTTTGGATAAATTCAAGTTGAGTTAGATAGACCAGTGCGAATCCGTCTCTCATCCGTTTTTGAAATGGGACTTAGTGGATAAACCTCGTATATTTTAGCATTCCCTAGCGAATGTAAAAGCTTCAAAAATGATTTGAGTGACATTTAGACAGTTATTGTGCGTTTTTATAATCCAGTCATGGAATATGAAAGCAACAGATGTTATATTAGTTTCACAGTTAGCTGAGTTCTGCCTCTCTGAGCAGTGCTTCATCAAGTTGTTTAGCTGTGTCACTTTACGTGCGCGACTATTTCTGCACGTTAAGCATAGTTTGGCGGCTAGGTTCGACTCATCTACAGAAAAGCTTTATGTTTCTTTCCGCTTGTTCACAGTTGGGAACCTGCGGCACTGATGCTTGCTACTTCTTTGTTTGGTAAGATAATCATTTTTAGCATTCTACACAGCGGATTTTCATAATGATAAATAGACTGCTGCTCTTTGCTTGCCAGGGTTACATTTAAGGGGCCTAGGTTCTCGTTTTTGGTTGTGCAATTATGTGTGCATCATCAGATTTTTTATCAAGGAGCACTTATCTCTTTACCTGTCTATTTTTTTGAATGTATTAGTGTCGGTCGGATCTTTTAGATCTGAATGGAACCACATTGTTTAGCGCAAAGTTCGCCTCGAAAATTGTGACCTGATTGTTATGTAGCGATTGGAGCACTCTATGCTGACATGTCCACCGAGTAAAGGAAACAGAGCAGCTCCCTCATTATCAGCCAGTCCCAGGTGTTTGGCCATCGTGGAATAGCGCCATTTGGTCTCCTATCTTGCAGAGTCTCATATCCACGTAGGCAGTGACGTGTGCTTCACCTCTTTTATCCCTTTATTTGTGTGCAGCATTCACTTTGCAACAAGTGCTTTGGCAACAAATTCAAGCAACAGAGAAACAACTTAAAATTAGATTATGCTAGACTTTAGTGCAGGGTAGTGAGCTTGCTTTGCTCCCAGCAACGCTTCTTGATACCCTCCATTATACGCACAAGTCTTTTTCATTCGTTTTGGTTTGATTTTGCAGCAGACCTTTCTACTTCCACAGCATTCAATTATTTTTGTGTGCTACCCAGTCTCGTTCACTAGAATGGTAAACAATCAAAAACATGGCTTGCAGTAGCCGATTAAATGCAGGTTGGAATTTTTTCGTTTTAACAAGTTACTATAAACGTTTTGTGAAAAGCCTTGCCACGGTCACCAATCTTTCACATAAATAATCGAAGTGTAGATAAGAAGGAAATCAAGGTGGAGAAAGAGCACGATGAAGCAGTAAGAGTACGGCTTATCAGTAACATTTGTACCATTTTCATTAGATATCAATGCCAACGGCACAACAGCTGGCTGAGTGCTTTCACAAAGAATCATTGATGGAAATTAAGATGCTTTAACAAGAGAATGGTACACTCAGCAAAACAAATGAGACATGATTGCAGGGCAGCGCAATCTGTTTGTAGTCTGTTCAACGTACTATGAATAATGTATGGAGTCTCAATGAATTCTATCGAACAGAGCCTTTGATTTTCCTAACTCTATCATCTTCGAATATGGTCTGCACAAGTCGCCAGAAATGGACATTTCTCCTAGTAAACTTAGAGGCAGCCATCTATATTGTCAAACAGCCTGGGCTGTTATGCTTAAGACGTGGTGGTTTCGCAAGCGCTATCTTAGCCTTGAGTGGTTATATGAAGAACTTGTTCTCCACGTGTGATTATAAAACCAGTTTCCTAAAAACCGAATGCAAATCCACCAATTTCGTAAAGCGGTCCTGTGAAATATGTTTCGTGGTCACTTTGAGGCGAGATCTAATAGCAATTGAAATGGCTTAACTTTCAACATTCTCATTGAATAAGAGTGTGTAGAAAACGCGAGGTCTTCTTCGAACTATACATAGTGTCCAATAGGCTTTAGCCTCAATTGTTTTTGCCTGCTTATGAGTTTATTTAAAGGAAGTGCTACAGTTGGAGTTGTTTAGTAAAGATTAATTACTATCAGAGGGGTATGAATTTTAAAATAATAATCTTTGAGAAGAAATAAATAGCATGCGCTGCCTCCATTCACACCGTCAGGAGGTCCGCGATAAACCACATGGATAAATAGGTGGACGAAAAGGCACCAACTCGAACAAACGTTTTTCGCAAAGATTATGGTGTGACTAATTGATTTGATCAACGCTAATTTTGCAAACCGCTCCTCCCTTCTCGACTTGCTTTTTCGTTATTTACCGGCAATTGTACCCCGTATTCTCGATTTTCCCCAACCTTTAGCCCCTCGAGACAGCTAAGGAGTCTCAAACAACGAATATGCATTCGCAGTGTGTCTGAAACTGGCTTCGTCATGCAAACATTTCCGTCTCCTCCTTCCAGCTCATAGCCTGCGGATGTCTTCTTTGTAAGTCCTGTTTATCTGCCCCTGGTCCTATTTTTCATTGTGACATGTTTAAACAACTTATAGGCTCGTAATATAGGTCTGACATTTGCAGGCTTGACTGTATCTAACTTAACCACATTTTGCCTGGAATCAAACCTTGTTTCAGTTTAATTCAGCTAAGATTGTCCTTAGTTTTCCATTTCCATCTCTCGTTCTATCACTCCATTTCGTCCCACATTGCCACGTTCCCCAGTCCATTTTCTACTCCTCATCCATTTGTTATCGAGAGCAATAGCCAGCGCATCGCTTAAATTTTTAACTTACAGACTGGTCGAACTCCTATCTGCCTATCTCATTGCCTAGTTTCTGTAATTTATTTGTAAGGAATCCCTCTCTTTGGTGCTTTAAGACTTCAGATCCGAATTCTAGCATTCCTGCTTGGTTGACCTGTGCATTTTTCACTATATTTCAGCGCCTGCCTGTAAATATGTGCTTGTGTCACTTGCCTTTATTTTTATTTATGGCTATTTGGAGGGTGGCATTAACCGGTGTCGAACGGACAGATGGAGACATGTGTGTGGTCAGGTGTATGCAAACTCCAAGGCATTCTCATCTCACCCTCCTCACGCTTGTCCTTTGCGTATTAGAATTCACCAGTGAAAAGGAGTGTGCCAACCGGCGCCAAGCTCGTGATGGCAGGCATTTGCTTCATAAGGATATTGAACCTTGTAGCTTTAAAATGCAAAGTATCAAGTTTTCTTACGACAACATGCCTTCTTTCTACCCAGCAAGGATATGTTTTGTTAACTTGTCTAAATTACTCACTTTTGGCATGCTCTTGTTATGCCTAGGTTAAATCAGCTATGCTCTAGGCATTAAATAATAGTAAATATGCAACCTGGACTCATTCTTTAGTGAGTCATAATTGTAGAGTTGATTCTTGTTTCTTGTTTCAAGGTACTGCCCTTTAAAAAATTTGGGATGAAAACATCTATTATAAAATGTAAGTTATGACATCGCTATAATGCTACAGTAGCGTTTCGGCAAAAAATACATTAGTAAAAAGCTACCAAATAAATGTTATATGGCTGGTAGAGTAGAAAAGAGAAGAGAAGAAACAGTGGAGTAAATAATGAATTTAAATCTCTTAAGGTTTCGCCAAAGGCAGGGAACACTGCAGGTGGTGATAAGCGTGACTGGAAGGAAGGCGAAGTTAACGGAATTAGAGATAATTTGCTGAAACAACAAATTGGACGCAAAGACCAATAGCCGAAAAGAAAAGCCTGCCTGTAAGTTAGACTACAAGGCTGGTGCACAAATTCGACAACATGGTCACTGATTTGTGCTGGAGAAAAACGCGATGTGCCAAGCTCTGCGGGGGTGCAAACATAATGAACCCCCACATTTGACGAAATATACATTCCCAGCACAGAGCTGACTCCTGATTGACTGATTCCACATTAAAGGATAGGGTTTGTACTAGGCTGGATTGATGGCCAATTTTTCATGCGGCAAAGACTGTATACTTTGGTTTCAAATGTTCATTTGAATAGCCAAACTCGTTGTTTGTGCGTAAAGAGTCAGATCCAGAGTCCAATTTCGTTACACCGTGGGGCAGCCGACTCTGTGCACCCAACTCAAGCCTTTCAGTGTCATCAGACGGTTTTTGCAAAATAGCTAGCAGCGTCTTCACGAGCGGATCGTCTTACGTTGAAGAGACGTCTGATGTCCTCAATTTCGCCGTCGCTGTCACCAACAGCATCCCGGAGGCAGGTGAAGCTCGCACCACGTCGCTCTTCATCAAAGAAAATTAAACCACAATTATTCTCGCGTCCGAGCTGTTCGGTGCCGATCGTATGCATAAGTCAGAATTTGACAATTGCTTTATGAGAATGTCAGTTCTAAGCAAGCTGCTGATTTCTGGGATTACATGCACAATGGCTTGAATTGTAGGAGAAACATGGTCACGTGTGGGAAGAGTACCATGGATAAGCACTGAAGGTTTGGCCAGATTCAATTTCTCAAAGTGCAATGCCAAATGAATATAACCCGCTTTGGTAACAGGAACCTTCCAATACCTTAAAAAACAAAGAGTGCTGTTCCTTGATCGCCTCGCTTTGTTCACCGTTTCCACGGTTAAATTGCATTAATATGCAATTGCGTTTGTAAGGCCTTCACATCGCATTACTATTCTGGCTATAAAAAGTGGCAAATTTTGGCAAAAGGCAAAGCATCTACTGATGAAGCAAGCAAAAAAACCATCAGTGACATTCATTAAGCTTCAAAAATATTAAGACAGCAAAAATACAATAGCTATAGCCTAGAGTTAAGGCTGATGATGGGTAGAGCCTATTTTGATTTCATCTACATGGCATTAGTTGCCTAGCAATCCAACGTTAGAGTCAAACCAAATCAAAGTTGCCTTATTGCATGGCTTCAAACCTAAACAATCTCGCCTTACATTATGACATTGCTCGTCATTTCGTTGTTTCCTTGTAATCGACAAGGATTCCGGTGAAAGTGTAGATTATGGCTATCCTTATTGCTTCAACATTTAATGGATGGGCAGGCTCGATAAGTGCAGACGAAATTGCGTCGCGGATATACTTCATGTGCTGGGATGGTAAAATAAAGATAAAAAGAAGCACATGCTTTGTGCTGCGAATATTCTTGATATCGCTGCGCTTATGGACACAGTAGTCACCCTATTGTGGCCTGTTTATTTTTTTGAATTTTATCTAATCTTATCAAATTAGTATTTTTCAAAATGTCCTACTGGTAGGAAGCGCCTTTTGATGTAATCCTGTTTAACTGCTCGTTCATAAGTGGGTGCCTATTTATAGGATTATTTATACCAATGATCATCCGTCTTTATAATAAAGGGCAAAGTGCAGCCGATATCACCAGGTTTGACATGGAACTGTTAAACCACGTCTTGCATTTCGGCTGCAAAGAGAGCACGCTCTGTCTCAACTTTTAGGTTACTTTCGTTCCTATAGAGTACAGTTCAATTTTAAGACGTTAGATACTAAGAAACCACTGCAACGCAATGCAAATGCTATAGAAATTGATTGCACGAAGTCGAAATGCAGCGAATGGAGCAAAAGAGACGAAAACCGATTGGGTCACCACGTCCCGGGACATTGTCTAACGACGGAGAGTGAAAGGCCTGCACTGAGTGTCCGACAGTCTAGTAGATGGAGCATTGTCTGTTCCACGAGCCGAAACCTCGCATCATCATTCAAGACCTCGTGCTAGACTACCAAAATCTGAGCAATTATTTTAATTAAAAACATAAAGCACATTGGGATGCTTCAAATGCAACAAATTACCTACCCTTAGGCAAATATGCCATTTTACGAAATTGGTACAGACTTAACAAAGGATGGAAACCAATCAACAATCTGCTGGACAGCGCCAAATTGTAAGGCACATCGGTTCAGGTCAGTCGCTAAAAAATAAATATGTTTAAAAAGGCACACTAGCAGGTGTTACTGCAGTCGTTAAGAGCAGTGGCTCATAAAAGATCTGCTTCTAACCGCAGTTTAGCTCCTAATATTTACCAGCCTACAACATGGCCATTCCTGGCACGCATCGTGTTCTGTCCACCCACCGATTCGTCATAGCTAACGAGACCTGCGACCAGCAGAAAACGTGAATATTTTAAGGACATTTAATCCAATACATGAGAACATATCCGCTTGTTCGTTACTTTGTCTTTAACCGCCCCCACACTATCCTTTGCACCATACTATAGAGGGAAATGATAGATAAACAAGTTAAAGCCTTTGGGATTCCCTGTTAGTGGCTGAAGGCTAACGGGTCTACGGAGTAAATGAGAGTCACAACCTAGACGAATTCATGAATAATCGCCAGTGGTGGGGCAAAGAGACAGCGTATTAGGGACTTATTTCTAAATGGGCAAACACAAAGGAAGAAAGCATAGTATCACTCAGTCAAATTGAGTAGAGCTGAGCGTGACATTTTTAACAATCAATAGTCAAGTAAGAACATCAGACGACTTCATGTCCGTGCCGTTAGGCGTACTGTCTGATAATGCAAACAGTTTAATCTCGCTCGAATGAAACTGGAGACTTTCATTTACGTTGTCAGGGGACTGCTGTTGTTGTTGCAGCTTGCGTTAATGGCAATTGAACGACGTTATCATTAACGCCAAGACTTGTACAGCACAATCCAAATAAAAGGCTCCTGGGGAGGGTGATAATTAAAAAAATGGGGTGGGCTGTATCATCAAGGCATTAGTTTTCACTGCCGCTCAAATGGGTTCGACGTAGCCACCTGTAGTTGTAGTAAGATTCGCCCGTTTCGGGCCAAAGTCACTGAACCTGGCAATATAAATGCAAAGAAAATTTTTCAGTTGAAATAGCCATCAGCGTCATACAAGTGTTTTTAATGTGCTGTTTAAAAGGGGTGGATCTGTGCGATTGTTGTAGACTTCTACAGCGATTGAACAGATGGATGCATATCCATCTTAAATCCTGTCTAAGAATACAACCTTCTGAAGGCATCGGAGACATCGGAAATCCACCAATTCCTCGTGCTTATCTTGGTGAGATATGAGTTACAGTATATTCTCGAATCATTAATTAATACCATCAACAAATGGGCTTATGTAGGATAGCAAAGGAGTGCGTTAGCCATGGTCATTACTGGTAGAAGTGGTAGATATTCCCGCCTAAAGCAAACAGAAATCAGTAATCGCATTTAAATTTGTAAGTTAGATGTCTTGGCATAGCTTCCTATATATTTTACCGATAGCTAGTGTTTCAGCGCTACCTAAAACACTTCAAAGCTAAACAGTAAGAGTAATGCATGTTACAGTTTTCGCAAACCATTCTCAAATGCGCATCTATCACACTTTTAGCACCAGAACAGAAGTGTTCCCAACTCTGCTATACCAAACTGAAAAACGAATAAGTGCAAAACAATCATAGCCCTTGAACAATAGAGTGCAATAATAAGAGAAAAACTGCCTCCGTTTAAAGTTGCTAATGCGTCTCGCACACCCAACAAGGAAACGCCAAAGGAAAGCTCGGTGTAAGCTGAAGCAAAGATGTCTAATCATTTATTGAGCAGTCGCTGGCGATATACAGAAATAATAGCATTAGTTACGCGTTCAAAGCAGGAGAGAAGTAGAGGAGGGCATGCACACCGCCCACTAGCTCCCTCACCTCCATGGCACGTGGAGGCGCATTCGCAAGCGTCGGCGTAGGCACACCCTCGGTGGTGGTTGCTGTTTACCACCATTGCTGCGACCATCCCCACGGCTGGCCACACGACGACCACCATTGCGGCTTCTTCTCACACGACCACTCACACGGCGACCAATAGTGCGGCTTCTGCACAGACCACACCACCCACTTCTGTCCATATTGTGAGCCCTTCTCACACTCTCCCCACGGTGCCCACTTCCACGGATACGAGCATGGCCAACCTCCCCACACCATTTCTTTGTCTCTGCTTTCCTTGATACTGACTTGCACGCTGAGTTGTGCCCGCTTATATACCAGTCGCCATGTCTCCAATTGTCTCGTGTGACCCTCGTGCTCACTGTACCTTTAGCTCTACACTCGTGCCTGCCGATCGCCATCGATGCTCTCGTGATGCCACTATTTTCAGCTAGGCATTTCAGGTGTTATTTAGACTGCGAATTGCATGTGACTTACCAACATAAATTTTTTTATACTTAGGCGGCGAATTTGACGAGAAATCCTGCAATGTTTTATGAACGGTCACTGACCTTGCCAATACGGAGGACGTAGAGCACTGACCAGCATCGGACCTTACCTAATCACTAGACCTAATTCATCCCTGGTGCTTATCCCACTGTTGGCTCTATGGTTTGCACGCACGTGCAGACGCACGATGGCAATTTATGTGGTTGATGCAATACAGCAACGCACGATGTTTAGGAATGCGCTTACATCTAGAAGTTATTTGTATTCCACTTGTAATCAAACTGTGTATTAGCCAAAAAAGCCCATGTGGCCTCTTCCATTGCACACATAAGTCAATCGCAAAGGACATAGCACCCACCAGCAGAAATTCGCTCCAATTTTGTGACTTCTGCGAAGTTTTGACTTTACACTCAATGTCTGGGCTTATTTGTGAGGCAGATAAAATTTTTAGGCAGTATTTATGCCTGTTGAGGGGAATCAAGTGATGAAGTGCGATTTGAAGCAAAGTCTTCAACGACATTATGCCATACGCAAACAAATATGCTTGGTTTATCACTTACTGAAGTTAGGCGCAATAAATTCATCCAAGGTGATGGCCCAAAATATTAACAATCGACTGCGGATTTAAAAAGTGATTTTAGTTCTTACTTGTTTTCACAAAACTTATCAATTGCCAAATAATTTGGCGACCACTAAACGATGTTTTCTGCAAGCACTTCCAAAGCTTAATCAACCGTTTGATATTTATGTATTCCTCAGTCTGCAAACACACCTATGAGCGGTCTTAAGTGCAATTAAAGCTAAGTCGATTTATGTCAAACGGCTCTGCTCTAAACAATTGGCGCTTTATCACAGTCCATATTAGAGGCCTTACGTACATATTTAACAATGATAAGGACGATCGGCAATTTGCCTCGTGCCATTACAGACTAATGGCTTATTAGAAGTAGTTTGCTCAGCATAGTTCTACTGCGAGGTAAGATGGTCAATGCGCTGAGAGATCAGCGTCTCCGAAACGAAATTGCATAGAGCATAGCCAAGACTACCTCAAAGTTTTATAATCATTTCGTCACATCCATTACATTACTTCGGTAAACTTGAGCTGGATTTGAGGCAGAAATACAGTTTCTTTAAATGAGTATCCGAATCTGCTCGTTTATCGGTCTTCAAAGGCTGCCCTCCGCTTACCAGATAGCTCTACAACTAGTTTTATTTGTGGTGTGATTGTAAGCTGCAACTTTGTTTAAGAGTACTGCACTAAGCAGTTGCATCTTAAATCGCGTTAAAATTCAAGGGATTAGAGGGTCAATATTCAGTTTATGAATGTCTCATTGCATGACTCGCTTCGCGTCAATTCTAGAAGAAAAATTCAATAAGTTTCATCATTATGAACAAGCAATTACGCTTGTAGGCAAGATATCCAAGAGGTTTTGTATTCTACGAGGGCATAATCCAGCCGAAACGAAACCCAAAACCGCTGCACTTGTGGTCGAACATATTAAATTGGTGTCATGAAGGCCAATCTCCACACAATTGGTAATAAGGCAAGTCAACTGCAGCAGAGAAAGTATATAACGGTAATGCAATATTTCCTTTCAACGTAGTTATCACCGGATCATAAATGAAGCGGGTCGAGCTGTTTGGTACAGTTTGATACTAGCCTGTTCTTAACGACTTCTACATTGGCATGGCCATTACCGTGCGAAGAACATTGCCGAATTTCCATGTAGATGAAGCACATGCAATTCGCAGTCTAAACAACACCTGAAATGCCTAGCTGAAAATAGTGGCATCACGAGAGCATCGATGGCGATCGGCAGGCACGAGTGTAGAGCTAAAGGTACAGTGAGCACGAGGGTCACACGAGACAATTGGAGACATGGCGACTGGTATATAAGCGGGCACAACTCAGCGTGCAAGTCAGTATCAAGGAAAGCAGAGACAAAGAAATGGTGTGGGGAGGTTGGCCATGCTCGTATCCGTGGAAGTGGGCACCGTGGGGAGAGTGTGAGAAGGGCTCACAATATGGACAGAAGTGGGTGGTGTGGTCTGTGCAGAAGCCGCACTATTGGTCGCCGTGTGAGTGGCCGTGTGAGAAGAAGCCGCAATGGTGGTCGTCGTGTGGCCAGCCGTGGGGATGGTCGCAGCAATGGTGGTAAACAGCAACCACCACCGAGGGTGTGCCTACACCGACGCTTGTGAATGCGCCTCCACGTGCCATGGAGGTGAGGGAGCTAGTGGGCGGTGTGCATGCCCTCCTCTACTTCTCTCCTGCTTTGAACGCGTAACTAATGCTATTATTTCTGTATATCGCCAGCGACTGCTCAATAAATGATTAGACATCTTTGCTTCAGCTTACACCGAGCTTTCCTTTGGCGTTTCCTTGTTGGGTGTGCGAGACGCATTAGCAACTTTAAACGGAGGCAGTTTTTCTCTTATTATTGCACTCTATTGTTCAAGGGCTATGATTGTTTTGCACTTATTCGTTTTTACGTTTGGTATAGCAGAGTTGGGAACACTTCTGTTCTGGTGCTAAAAGTGTGATAGATGCGCATTTGAGAATGGTTTGCGAAAACTGTAACATGCATTACTCTTACTGTTTAGCTTTGAAGTGTTTTAGGTAGCGCTGAAACACTAGCTATCGGTAAAATATATAGGAAGCTATGCCAAGACATCTAACTTACAAATTTAAATGCGATTACTGATTTCTGTTTGCTTTAGGCGGGAATATCTACCACTTCTACCAGTAATGACCATGGCTAACGCACTCCTTTGCTATCCTACATAAGCCCATTTGTTGATGGTATTAATTAATGATTCGAGAATATACTGTAACTCATATCTCACCAAGATAAGCACGAGGAATTAGTGGATTTCCGATGTCTCCGATGCCTTCAGAAGGTTGTATTCTTAGACAGGATTTAAGATGGATATGCATCCATCTGTTCAATCGCTGTAGAAGTCTACAACAATCGCACAGATCCACCCCTTTTAAACAGCACATTAAAAACACTTGTATGACGCTGATGGCTATTTCAACTGAAAAATTTTCTTTGCATTTATATTGCCAGGTTCAGTGACTTTGGCCCGAAACGGGCGAATCTTACTACAACTACAGGTGGCTACGTCGAACCCATTTGAGCGGCAGTGAAAACTAATGCCTTGATGATACAGCCCACCCCATTTTTTTTAATTATCACCCTCCCCAGGAGCCTTTTATTTGGATTGTGCTGTACAAGTCTTGGCGTTAATGATAACGTCGTTCAATTGCCAATAACGCAAGCCGCAACAGCAACAACAGCAGTCCCCTGACAACGTAAATGAAAGTCTCCAGTTTCATTCCAGCGAGATTAAACTGTTTGCATTATCAGACAGTACGCCTAACGGCACGGACATGAAGTCGTCTGATGTTCTTACTTGACTATTGATTGTTAAAAATGTCACGCTCAGCTCTACTCAATTTGACTGAGTGATACTATGCTTTCTTCCTTTGTGTTTGCCCATTTAGAAATAAGTCCATAACACGCTGTCTCTTTGCCCCACCACTGGCGATTATTCATGAAATCGTCTAAGTTGTGACCATCATCATTATAATAGAATGCTCTCATGCTGGTTGGATCAAGTAATGCTTCTTAAGTTCGGTAATGGTTGCCGCCAACGTTGGTTCAACGGACCCCAAATGCAAGTGATGATGTCATCCAACCTCTTCATGATGGATGCAAATGCGCATTAGAGATTGATTAACACAAACGCAAACCCCGTTCTTGCAGTCTTTCCTTCAATACATCATTTTATATTGATGGCTTCAAACAGGAGACGGTTTAAGGCAAATCATTGAACTGCCTGCAGATGTTGACATCAGACCCTTATTCAAGCTGCGATAACATAGGCTGCACTGAATCCACTGCAATCATAAAAGTTGATAGCCATGCAACACAACAGGGGCATAGCTAATTTGGGAATCAACTTTGGTGAGGCCAAAAGCAAAATAATCCGATGACACCTATGCAAACGCAAAGAGATGGCATCCAAAAGCTCGTGCTAGAGTACCAGAAGCCTACGGAATTATTCTAATTAAAGAGCCTGAGCAGATCGGAATGATTAAAATGCAATAGATTTCTTACGCTTTAGGCAAATATGCCACTTTACGAAATTGGTACAGATTTAAAAAGATGAAAATCTATCAACAGTCTGCTGGAGAGCGCTAAAGTGTAAGGCGCATTGATTTTGATCAATTTCGAAAAAATAAAAGTGCTTAGAAAGGCACACCAGCGGGTGTTACTATAGATGTTAAGAGCAGTGGCACCATCTTTAATCCATAACGCATTAGCCGTCATTTAATGTGGCAGTATGCTCGAGCAGAATCTGAGCCTCACGTTTTCCTTTCCTTCATCCCTGTTAGTCGCAAAGGTTTAGTGTTAAAGCAAATTTTGTATCTCTTTCTTTGGTTAGGCAATCCTGCTAGCATTCAACAAACTACCTTGCTCTACCATTCACTTCTCTAGTTCAAGTCGAAGTTCGTGGCAGCAAGGCAATGAGAAATGGCGACCACATGCAGTCATAAATAAGTCACAACTAAAAGAAATTGGTAGATGCGTGGCAAAGATTTTAATGGGTTGCTCTTAGATTGCATTCCTTTGCTGACTTATTCACGCCCGTCGATGGTGGCATCGATTAGTGCGTGCGCTGTGCTCTCGTTGCACAACGGCTGCCCAGATAAGCAGGCGGTCAATCGACATGGCTCAGTAACCAGGGCGAAAACTCGTGCATGGATGGCAAGTGGGATGAATAAATGGGGTCATAAATGATAAACTACCGTTATTGATTAAAATTTGAACTGTTCTTTAGTTCCTAGATTTTTGGATTTTTCCCACCATACTGTACAATCCCGTTACATTGCGCAGTATCCCACGTTCCTTGCCTGTCTGAATATGAGAACAGTGAAAACGCATACAGAAGAGACAGTGTCGGCACTATGGCTTCTTGAAGCTCGCGATGTCTTCAATTCGCCGATAAGATCATCATTAGTGTAAGAAAGTCGCATTGGTTACTTCCTATTCCCAGGTTATTTTCTCCGACACAGTCAAGGCATGTTCTAAGATACATTTAAGGTCTATCGATGGGCTGGACACCTCGGGCATGTTGATTTAAGTATATTTGCTTAAATACTTTAATTCTTTCTAATGGGTGGTATTTTAACTTTCTAGTAGCAGGGCTGATTTGTCACCAAAGCACTCCACAGGATGACTGTTGTAATACTTATATTCTTTAAATGTGCTTTGTAGGCCAGAGGCGAGGAGCCAATTTGAACCTCGTGGCGGAGTGACGTGGTGACTCCTAGGAGCGTGACTCGTCCCCGTCCTATTTCTCTTACTAGGCCTTGCTGTACTCTCCCTCTCCCATAATAAATATATCGATCAGAAGGAAGAGGAGGAACCCTCTGCACTGGCAGCAGCATTGGCGGACCTTCTCCATTTCAAGGAAGGAATGAAAACCGTGAGTTCTACATCCACTTGTACCCTCAGTGATCAAGAACTCTGCTGACCCTGCATGCTCTTCCGCAGGAGCTTTTCTCCACAGCGATTGATGCTGGAGTCTCATCTGACTCCGATCTTGACCAGTGCTGCGAGATAATAGCTCAACTCGTTATCGACCAGGGGGAGGTTCCCTAGCTAGAAAGTTTTTCTTCCACGATCAATTTCAGGCAAAAACGACGAGGAATGCGCTAGAGTCATGCAAACCTCGTTTAATGGGCCATCAGAGTTTGTCCATTTAGCAAAGTGAAAAGATGGGTGGCTGTTCAATTCAAAGCCGGAGTCCGACCTCCGTCCATCGCAGCAAAGCTTCAGGCCATGAAGACCAATGGTACATTGGCAAATATTGCACGATGGATGCTCTCGTCGACATTTTCATAAAGACGCCAATGGCTCCAAACGGCCGCCTTAGTGGCGGTGTACCACGCCAATTTACAGTTATACCGTTTCAAAAGCCAACGGGCACAGAAATTGGGAGTGCAGCAATGGGGTGGAGTTGAAGGGTGTAATAAGATTAATAAGTACATAAAATTTGGTACGATTTCTTTTCATTAATATGCACTTAATCAAAATCTCATTTCGACTTGTAATTTTCAACACAAGTACACAGCAGGACGCATATGTTTTAAACGAAGAATATCTTTAAGTTATTTGCATATCATTTCCAAGGTGATTTGTGGAAGCTGCTTTACACTTCGTTGGTAAACAGTATCCCTTTCTGCACAGAAGCATCGTGATATTTGTGAAAAAGGGTTCACGTTTGTTTCAAAGATTTATCTTACGTACTAAGGACCACTTAGTGGAAACATCATTGTTGGATCTGAATCCCACGAGAATGTTCCAATTCTAGCTAAAGCATAATTTACTATGAATGGGTGATTTAGTAATGAATTTCGAACCAAAATCTCGCACAGTGCATTAATTTGTGCAAAACTCAGGCAGAAAATGACTTGTTTTTTGGTTGATTATCATAATTCTCATGCATAAATTAACAGTAGCCGATTACTGAACAATTTGACTTTGCTCTGCGAACCCAAAAAATCAAATAATTAATGTTAAGTAATAAACTTTACACGAAGTACAGTATCAGTGTTGTAGTTTGAAGCCCATAGGTAAGGCATTAAAAGAATTTTAATCAAGAATGAGCTGCTAAAATCGTTTGACCACCATAGAAAAGATCTGAATGATGTAGAGATTTGATTTGTGGCTTGTACTACTAATTCGTGCATAGGACGATGGACATGTAAAACTGTCATGCCAGCCTAAATGCACGGCGCTCTATGTTTTCCTTGTTTTGATCTGGAATTGATCTTACCAAGATCCTGGTTGATGGCTTGCTACGGTGCCAATGCGGGCAAGTCTCCTGCTAAACCACAAAATTTTGTCCCGCGATTGTACGAGGAGCCTGTTATGAATTGCATGTTGGACTACTTTCGCTCCCGTGAAGTACAGTTAAATTGCAAAACGTTATATATAAGGGAGTGACCGCAACGCACCACGAATAATTTCAGTATAGAAACTAAGATAATACAAGTGGGCAACTGTGATCCAATTTGTAGTTCTATTCGGAGTTTTAACTTCGCACTCATGCTCATGTGTTTCTATCAACTGTGGTGGCTATGACATTTGCCGTGCTGTACGGTTCAATTTGGATCTAGCCGATGATTCAGAGGCTCCTTTTAGCAAAGAAAGCTAAAATAGCACAAATTTACATGACTGCGACGCATTTTATTTGCATAGTCCTGAAACCGACTAAAATTAATGAGCAGCAGCCTCGATTAGTCGGATTTTATTAGCTTCGTGTTTAAAGCACAAGGCGCTTCTGAGGATGAGGTATGAGAGATAAATGATATTGCTCCGTCTACCATCTTCTTTCCTTTTTAATCCACGATCGCCATAACCTAACATAGGTGAGTATTTTGGTCTGCTCTGATCCGGGCCAATCCAGTTCGAGCAAGTCAAGCCTAAACTTTTGTAACTTACCATAGTGCTTCTGCAGTAGGGCATGAATATTAAGCAAGCCGCTATCTATCAGGAGGTCTTTTAATGCTGATGCTTATTTGATAATTGCAAATGCAGATTTGAGGCATAAAGTCTAAGTGCGGCACAGCAAACTTAATGCAGGACTCAATGATTCATCCTTAAATATTGCCATTGAGATAACGAAGGTGCGTTTCTGATGCCTACTATTGGTCAAATGACTGGAACAATTGGTGTCTTATATCACGAATGGCGGTGCTAAGAATCGCTGTCCTTTAGTAGATGCAAGGTTGCGCGGGGCCACGCAGTTCTGTGGTGCAGCGCGCCATAGTCCTCTTTTCTCCCTTCTAATCCTGAACTCACTCAATTGTGCATTCAACTAGACAGTTAAACAAAACATAAATTTATTTAACCCAACTTAATAAAAGTCCTAATGTTTTAAATGAGAGCACCCAAATAGGTCAGTCACAATCCCTTTTTCTTGTGATTCCCATCAGAGAGTATATGTAACGGCTTTGAAATAAGGCGCAAATAAGGCAAGAAAGAGGGAAAAGGGAATATCATAAGGGAAAACGGAGGAGATAGAAGCACAGAATAGCCTTTAATTATGCTCTATTTCTCTGTTTTGGCCCTCTGACGTCACTGGGACGGCGCGGTTAGAGGTTGGAAGTGAAGAGGAGGCGAAGAGAAGAGCAGCAGAGGAAGAGAATTGAAAGAAGAGCAGAGGCTAGGGGGATAAGGCAGTAGGAGTGGGGCGCTGACGAATAACGAAATAGTAAGGCGTGACACGTGTGACTCGATTGAGGGCACGTGCTGCATGCTGTCTCCCAGTGCTGTCTGATGTGGGCTTTAGACAGCATACCCTGTATGCGGTTTTGTAGAGGCGGTCATCGCTTGCCTTTGTGCTTCCACAACTTAGCCAAACTTTGGGAATCATAGCGCACGCAAAGGAGGTGGAAGAGAATGAGCGGAACCACCCATGCTGATGAGCTTTCACTTGAATGCGCTGCCAAGTGTAGGGTGCTTGTCCTCGGCTTTTCATTCCTCATGTTTCTTTTTTAGGCAAAGCCCATCGGGCGTTTAGAAACAGTTCAAGCGACTGGATGTAAAATTGAGCAAAGAAATTGTTTGATGACTCCTAGCGATTGCTATAGAGCTAGCTAAGGTGCGTGTAATGCTAATTGTCACATTACACCAGGAAGGAAAATGGAGGCAATTATAATAATTTCTAATGCAAATTAAGACATTAATTTGAAGAAAATTGATTATTTTGTTACGCGATATGGTTAAGCCCTACTTTAAATCGGAAGGCGTAGGCTTCTATGAGTACATGCCCATAGCAATATCGCTGTAAAACCTGTTGTTACAGGCATTCACAAATCTCGTCAACAGGTCACAGCTCAGCATTTGAAAGCCAAATAATTGTCTTTGAGGTGTTCTGACTGCCAAATATCGCGCGTTCCGACAGGATTTTCAGATCCACCTAAAACTACGGGCACCTAGGGAAGACGCCATCATCGTTAAAAGTGGTTGTTTAGGTCGTACAACCATTCCGAAACCAGCCAAGTCGCCTACATTTGGCGTTTCAACTCGATCGGACTGTTCCTCCCTAGATATTAAAAACACAAATACTAGATTGCAGGGGCAATTAAATCAAGTTTAATGCGCAAGTGGACTCAGATATTGATATTTTGCACAAAGAATTGCAGCTCGGTGCGTTCTGGCAACCCAGTAGACTCATCCCAGTAGCGAAGCATAAGTCAACAAACTACAAATTGGTTTCTCGAATAACTTGTTTGCTTCAACGACTATTGGTCACTTACGCAGCCTTAAGCATGGTCGGTGTAGTCTCCACGCTGATCTCAGCCACATAGATGCCACGAGTGGCGACCAAGATAGCCGGCGCCGCGCCGGATAGGCAGCCTGACTGATGCTCACAACCAAGCAGACGTCGGCTGCAGCTGTTGCGTTCAATGCGGCCTCCATGCTGGGCGGATCAATTCAACGGTTGATATTTACCTCATTCATTTCCCTACAACGATGGCTGGCTGACAAATTTTCGGACGCGATGCCTTCTGAGACAGCTGAGAGGTCTGTAAGCCTTGACACTTGAGAGGTTTGGAGAGTCAGGATTATGGCAGCCAATGAGGGATGCTTATGAGGGCCTTTTGTCAAGCACCTATTGGCCTTAGTTTGCATCAGGTGCTTCGTCAGTAGGGAATGGGGAGGAAAAAATACCTGGCACGAAACTTTAGTGTTTGACACGAAAATAGTCATGGCATTATTAGAAAATGCTTTGGCCAATGAGAAAGGTGACTTATTTAACTAGATAACGTCTAGTAAGTGGCACCGCTAGAAACAAAACGTAGACATGGCAAGCCCGTGAGATGTGCAAAATAGCAATAATTTTGCATGTAAATTACGTTATATTAGTAAAAGTAGGGTACTTCGTGAACTTATTTAAAGTTTGTAAAACGGATGGATGCTGCATAATCTAAAGTCGATGCTGGTAGGTAAAAATCGCGGCAACGCATGCTTCAGATGTGCAATCAGTGCAGCTCTTTTTCAGACAACACGTAGTTATATGAAAGAATAGCAAAAAAAGCGTTCCAAGAATTCGATCAGTGTACGAATGTGCTTTTAGGTCCCTTTTGCTCGTATGTAGTCTGGTTCAAAAATTCTCCAAAGAAGGTTTTAGAGCAAAAATATTTTTAACAGGGATGGAGACATCGACCAAATTGCAATTTTGAGTGGCCCATAAATACGCCCTGCATAGAAGGAAAGTATCCAGGGCAAATCACATCTAGATAAGACATGAAGCCTTTCTTAAGAATAAACAGTTTACTTAATCAGGCCAAAAATACTTCTGAAAACGAGAAAAGGTGGCGAATAAATCGAAAAATGTAGCTGACAACGCTAAGACCAGCGAAATCCTTGGAAGGTGCTGAGACGAGAGTGACTGGGCATGGAAGAGATGACGAATTTTAAGTAACATACTGCGCAGAAAGCGCAAGCGGCCTTGATTCCCCTCGTTTGTGAATGAATGCAGGTTGACCTACAGAGATAACAGGCAAAAACAGAGTACGTTAACGGTTCTTGAGAACGGAAGTGCTACTCTACTCTCGGTGTGGGAAAGTCGTGCATTTTAGGGGTGCAACTAGAGAATACTATCCAAGGTAACGAGGGTACACAGGCTGAGCAGTTCGTACTCAATCAAAAGAACCTATGCTTTGATAGGTTAGCCCTCTTTTAGCCACGTGAAAGCACGGGGTAATGAAGTCAACAGACACGAGCCGTATTTCCATAAAGGTCTTATAAAGCCGAAACGAGGTCGCCAGTTATGACACCTACATGCAAACAGATTAATGTGCGGAACCGGAGCGTGCTTTGGTTTAAAAATAAACGACTGAGACTGAGAGAAGGCGAACCCCTTGGTCGGTTTGAAATTCCTACTTACAAAAAAAATCTCAAGTCATTTTCCTAGATATCCACATCAATCTGCAGATTGATGAAAGGCTATTTTGATGAGATAACTCAAGAGATTGATATTAATGTCTACGGAATGCACGTAGTGATAATTCACACAGGCCAGCATTGAATTGCATGGAATGAGGCGAAAGAATGGAAAATTGATTTCACAACGCCGAAAATCATGAAATTCTTTATCAACAGATCGACGTTCCCAAAAGTCATACTGAATTGGTAATCCTTACCTTGACGGTGGGCTGAATATTAACGATCCCTCTTCTCCTCATTATTCTTGTCAACTGAACTTTTCGAGTTGTTGATACAGAACACAGTGATGTCGACTCCTCGTTCGCACCGCCACTCGCCGTAAAGTCAACGCCTCTCAATGCAACATACTTAAAACCATGTTTTTTATTTGCACATGAAAAAGCAACCGCTTTTGCATAGAATTAGCTCTAGTTTGCATAACGTAATAAACTTGGGCATCAATGAATGCAAAAATGAACAGGGAGTAAAAACGAGCAAATAGCTTTATTTGTAAACATCTGGACCACATGTTGCGCGTAAATCGGACTGGCCATGTAACATCTCATCTGTCATTTGACTCTCGTAATTTATTTCTTTATGGCAGAGTTGTTACTTCGAAAATAGTCCTAAACAGGGCATTTAGGTGACGAATAGAAGACCACGTTTATTGTCCCCTTTTCCATAAGCAGAATGTCTTAAAATGCAAAATTTGATGGTTTACTTACATTTCGCGCTATAATGTTCCATTCCTCCAATGCTTAACTCATTCGACCAGAATTTCTTTACGCTCACACCAACACAATCCTCTTTTTTGGAGAATTGCTAGCGCATGGGTGACTAGAGGCACCGATTGTACTCCTATCCCTCTTCATCGTGTAATATGATACATATAAGCACTGAGTATCACATACCCCCCTATATTTCCTTCCTTGCTGTGCTTTGAGTGTTGTGCTGGAAAGGTTAATCGGGCAGATAGCGCATATCTCTGCAAATGGAACGAGCGTTTGATCGTGCTCGTGCTCTCCTAAATTACCCGAGGAAATTAAAATGCAACGATCTGAATATAGTGTTGTTTTGCGGGAAATTTATCCTCCCCGCCATCACAACTCACATAGGATATTGCCGCTATGTTGTTGCAGATATTCTATTTAACCTGCTAGTAGCAGAAGCCGCAGACGGGAGAGACCGTTGCACTTGCATGGTTCAAAGCCCAATCAAACAAATTTTACACCGTTGCTGCTATGCAAATACATCTCATGGTGTCAACAACGCATGTGAGGATGCCTAAAGTAGGCTATGGATCCAAAAACTAAAGAGAATGGCAACATTTTACAGCAGTTTATTAGTGGACAGTGTCACAGGGCCGGGTTTGCTTAGTGCTTTGAATATTCCAAGCACGTCCGAATTTCTGTCCCATATCACCTCATTACATTACTGAATGTGCTAAAGCTTAGCTGTTTTAAAAAAATCTGTTTTTGGTCCCAAACATACGGAAAATTACTGGTTACATTCGATGTGATTTGTGCAGAACAGACGCGCACAGTGAATTTGATAAGGATTTCTTCTACTAATCACAATCTTTTAATCATGGTTACTAAATCTTAATGGAAAACACATCTTTGACTGAAGTTGGAGGCCTTGATTTACAAATGGGTGCGAGTAATTTAAGACGTAGTGCATTGCACGCGACGTGACAGCTGGTTGTCCAGCAGACAAGCTGTGAACGCACCACAAGTTGTACGTTAAGCGTGGATTTACGATGACTTAGTGTAAACAGCTGTGTCAAGATTAAAGTACATCTGGTCGTGATGCCAACCGACTGAATGAATGGAAATAAAAGGAACTACATTTTATTAGGCTGATAAATTAGTCGGAATAGTTGATTATTTGCCGAAAAGTCGAATCAGCGTTTGCAGGCCTTTCCACCGTTAGGCGGGACCAAACTTTGAACCATATCTGACACCCACATTGCTTTCAAAGATCCACTATATTCGTCTATTCATTCATTGTAGGCATGATTGATGAACGAGTCAGTTCTGCAGATGTGATAACTCAGTCAGGATGTAGCGAGATACAAAACAGTAGAACTCCGCACCCCGTCGCAAATGCTACTCACAATGGAACTCGATTTGAGTGTGTTCACAACTGAGCAGAACCCTTCGTTTCAGTGATCTGAGCTGTGTAGTGATGGCGAAATCTTGATAAGATTTAATCTTCTTAAATCAAGGCGCAGTATTGACGGCTGTCACGAATGATTAACTGACCCTAGCTAAACTCTCGTGTCCCTATTTTCAGTTGTTAAAAGTTGATGCTACGAAGAAAGGCTGCTATTATGCTAATGCTGCAATAATTATGGTCATTAAATTTACCTCGTGGGCAAGAGGTAGGATAACAATTTAGGCCAAGATCGGCAAAAAGTCAGTTCACTATTGACTGTATCATAGAATACAACGAAGGTATCCAAGAGCACTATAGCTCCTTATGCATGGGTGGTAGCAGGAAATACGAAGAAGGAGGGAATTACTGCAAATTCCTTACTTCTCCTTGACTGATACCTCCGTTTTCTACGTGGCAAGAAGACGTGTACACGTCTAGACATGGTTGAACCTCGGTTGATCTGTAGTCGGGCATTACCAAACACAAGTAATCACTCAGCAGCGGCAAATTATTTAAAACTAACAGAAGGTGAATCTGGCCTACATCTGAATGGCTGATCAATTTTTTCAGCCATTAAATCACTAAGTTGTCTGCTTAATAATTAATCCAAAGGTGTGCGTGCGGTGCGGTGTCAGTATTATCGGCATGACAACGGAGACGTAGCATTGAGTAAAGATACTACCGAAAGCCTTGTTGGTAAATGAAGCACTCCTTTTCAGACTACGGAATAATAGTGGTAGTAAATGAACAAATTAGAAGAGTCTTGTGTAAGTAATGTGCAATAGTTGACGACAATTAGGTTACTTTACTAGAACATGCTGTGCTCGGCAGAAAAATCTAAGAAAAGAATGTTGGGCAGGGCACTTGGAGGCAACGGGCTCGAAGTGTGCGAACGTGCGCCACCGTTTATCGGTCCTTACCTGCATTTTTGTTCGGTGAGTATCGATGTAGCTCGGTCTACGAGCTGCTGTTGTTTGGCTGGTCCCGCAGGGGCCTTAAATGAAGGAAAGTACGAGGGGGTGGTGGCTTTGTTGTGACTACAGGCTCACTGTTTGGTGGCGGCATTGGGTGTCTGGATCGCTGTCGCGCATTGCACTGCAAGTGGCTGGCGTGGGTCAATGCGGCAGAGGTAGGAACAAAGCCCTGTCTTCAAATACACCAATCTAGTTATGATACATAGTCGGGGGCTTTGGCCACGTCATGGTAACCGAAAGGAAGTGTTATGAACGGACTAGACATGCATTACCATTCTGCACCCTAGGTTACTAAATGTTTGGAAATTGGAGTCAATTTTAGTTGGTTGACGTGCTGATTGCTTATTGTAAAGCAATGCATTGGTTTGGCCTGCAACAAACGCCTTGGTGTGTGACTTTTGTATCAGCGGCAACCTAAAGCGTCCATATGCTGCACTGTGTTTAGTGGCATGGACGTCTATGCCAGCAACTCTCCAGCCACTTTGGCTCTCATATAATCGAGTCAGCTAAAAGTGATCTGCATGTGATGCCTTGGCAATCGCCGTACTTCTGATATTGCCGGTTAACGTCTGCCAATAAACAGGTCCCAAAATAATGTTTTAAAGAATCTTTTGCGTAATATAATCACAACTCCCACCACGTGGATGCGAAGCTATTTTAAAAGTGGTGTTTGTGCGGTGTTCACGCTTTTACCGTTGGCTGTACGGTAGTTTCTCATCGCTCAACTGTGCTGATTAGCAAATCGCTCGACAAACCCGCGTCGGTGCAATGAGCGTATTTTAGGCGAAATGAGCTTATCAAGACACTCAGAGATGCAATATCGTAAATGCATTACAAATTTAAAGAGTTCCTCATCTCCTCATTGTGGTAGATAATCTTCGTTAAATTAATTGAGAGGAACCGAGAATTGCGCGAAATTGTCTCGTCTCTGTAGCAGTTGAAATCTGTCCGTGACAGCTGTCCAGTGGTTCAGCCTGACAAACCTTGACGGGTGAATGCACTTGCCGTCATGCATTATGCTTGTCATTTTCTTTTTTTCGATCAAGTGAAACTCGTCCAAGTGTTGTTCAAATATTCAAACCAAACATATTAACTACAATTAGATGTGTTTCCTCATTTTATATTCTGGGTCAAGAAGAGTGGCTGGGTGGGAGTCCTTCCATTATCTGACATGAAAGTTGTGCTTACAAGTTATCGTCCTACTCTGGCAGGGATCATTGTCTGCCTCCACCTTCCTGAAAAGTGATGACGTCAGTTTGGGGTTGTGGGCTCTATATTCTAGTTATCTAGACGATGACATGTTGCATTTTCCGCTAAGCAAGAATCGGGCCTCAATAATTTGCCGGGACTCTTACAGCAACGACCTTTACTTTTGGTGGCCGCTTTTATAAACGGTGCATCGTTATATGCGAGTAATTGCACACCGCCACCGGCGAGTGTGTTCATAGTGGCTAAGTCACCATTTCTAAAATCATGCGGTTTCCTCGCATACCGCCTGCACGAAGTGGTGTTTTTGTGTTGAATATTCCAGACGTAGGGATGGTAGATGTTGTTGAATCGCATCAAGCTTCAGGTATGATGCGAAATCAAATTATGCTGAATTGTTGGCATAACACTTTAAGAATGCGAGCGATTGACGATGGGCTGAGCTCAAGCCGATGTTGCAGGTGCGCTCTGATTTGGGAATAGTCTACTTTAAGGAAGGCGCGGTGGTTAATCAATCGGGCTTATCGAGGTTCGGTGGACTCGTCTTCATGGATGTTTCAAGCAGTAATCCACGGCTGCATCGCCTGTCACATTCAATGAGTGGTTAATATTGCTATGCAAATGTATCATTCAAACACCCCAATTGATTACACCACGCAACGCTCTTATTTACACTTCTTAATTTATTTTCTGCACTGAAGTGTGGTGTAATGTGTCATTAAGTATTAACTTCTGCTTTAGAAGTGATTTTGTGCAATTAATTAGACCAGCGATTTCTCAAACCGAATTCGCCTTATTTACCTGTTTTGCCATTTTTCTTCTAATATATATCCCGCGTCCTTAATTTTGTTCCTGATTTTAGCTCCTTGATTCAGTCAAGTGTTTGCAAATGATGGAAACGCGCCTAGACCTTCGTTGTAAATTCCAAGTAGCCTGGCAATAGCCCTCTAGCCAATCCTAAGGACCCCATCCCCCTCTCAACTTTTAAAATCCGCATTGCTTTAGGTTCAGGTGACAAGCCAACCTGCGAGTAATGTTTATACCTCTTCTTACGACTAGAAACATTCGTTCGGCTTCTCAGTATCTATTCCTCCAAGCATCGTAAATACGTCAATCTCGGCCAGTCTCGTATACCCACTCTACGTAGACCAAACTGACTGTCACGCTCTCACGAAGTAGGACAGATAGGTAAGTAGGCGGTGGATTGGTAGATAGGGAGGTGAAGACGTAAATGAAGTGGCAGGCAGGTTCTATAAAAAAATTCTACTCGTGTTGCTCCTCATCGTTTAGACATTTACCTCCACCTCTAGCAACTGGAGAACTGAAGTGCAATTAAATAAATAAATGAATGGTGTCAAGTGCTTCGGTAAAAAATAAAATACTATGAGGACTCGAGATATAACGCTAAGCATCAGTTGATAACGGCGAATTAAGGAAAGCGAAACTGAACAGAAGATACGGGCTGGATGGATGCTTGAATTCTTTGCCTTCCTTGTGTTCTGGTTCTAAAGTGCTGTAGTCTGGCGCATTAGGACCGGACGCCGAACAGGTGCAAGGAATTCGTACAGCCTACTGGGATATTAAGCGAACTAAATGTGAGCAGTGAGCCCACTGCGGGTCTTGTTCATGTTGCAGATGTGGGTAAAGGGGCTCCAATCACCTACATGCCGTTGGGCAAATGCTGCACAGCCAAATTAGGCTTGACGATGTCAAGACTTATCACGACTCAGACGAAGGAAAAGGCTCAGGCAACCCGGTAATTACGTCTTGATGATCAGATATTAAAAGCTGCAATGCCGACAAGTCTATTAAATGAAACTAGGGCATCACTGGGTATTATGGCCCTACAAGCCTTGATATCCATAAGAGTGAGTCACGTTATAGGCGAGCAGCCCCATCCTCTGGCTTCATTACGTTTATCACAACTTCACCTCCTTCGAACTCACCACCAGTTTTTTCGTCTCCTTCTACTAGCTCATCATCTGTCGGTACCCTTTAGTTAAGCGCCGTTCATCTCTACCCTAGTCTCACTCTTCGCCATGGCATGATTATCTAATTTGCAGACGAATCCACTCTGGACGAAATACGATCACATTTGACTGTTTGCAAGATGACTAGTGAACTCCCTATTTGATCTCTAATTCACACTCCGCTAACACTCCAACACTCAATTACAAAACCAATTCTCCACATTTAATCGCTTCTCCTTCTTGCGGCTTCTCTACTCTCTCTCAGACTGAAGTGGACATCGCATGGGAGGAAAAAAGAAGGACCACAACGCCACAAAGGCATTGATCACAACGGGCGACATGAGTAAAGCATGAGGCAAACAAGACAAACTGGGTAGTGCAGTAGATCAATACTGAGGAATCTCTCACAACAAATAAAAGCAACATTTCTTCTTTGTTGACAGTAATTTATTTTGCTTGTGTGGGCACGGAACGGAGGGGTCCTTCAAGATAGGTGCTAAGAGAAGCAAAGCCAAAGTAGGTAGGAGTTGATTTTGAATTGTTCAAATGCTTAAATTGGATTCAAAAAAAAAACGAATAAAATATTTCGAAAGTCGAGATGCACGAAACAGAGCCAAAAGAGGAAATAAATTTCACGAAGTCAGAATGCATGAAATGTAGCCAAAGGAAAAAGAAGTTGATTACAAATAGCATAGAGATATGTTTGAGTAAATGCATAAATCTACAAAGATAAGCAGAAGATATTCCTTCTCCCAAGCGCCGTTCCTGTCCGCCTTGAGGTCAGAGCTATGGTCTTTGTCATTTAGACAGAGTCATCTTCAGCAGTTCTAGCCTGACCAATGCCTTGAAATTGCATTAAATAATGCTAAGTGCAGCTGTTTTGTTTGCATAGTAAGATATAAGCAAGGTTGGCCAGATAAAGTTTATTTGTTTGGTATAATGAAAGTTTCTTTCACTCCCGCCTCTTTGTCAACCCCATCCGCCTTACCTACTGTTGGTTTGAAAGTAGTAACAAAGGCACATAAATTGCACTGATGAGCTCGTAAACATTTTGTGTTTTGCTGCACCCACTTAAAATGACATTTACTATTCTGCCTTTCATTTTTCGGTAAATGGCCTTAGTTATTCCCTTACTATTTTGCCTTTGCTCTCTATCTAAATTGATAGCTCTTACAATTCCTAATAATATACGGAATTATCCCGCAAAAGAATGACACAAAGTGACCGAAGTTAACCAACTTTTCCAGTTTTGAGGAGGACAACAGTCACTCTCATTCCAGATAAATTACAGCGTTGCTCGCTTGTCCACCGGTAAGCACACAGATATCTGTGCTCTAGTATAAAAGAATGAGTAGGCATCATTACTACTTCCATTGGTAATTGTGCGGCCTAGTGATTCATGAGAACTTACGCTTCCGTGTGGAACAGAGTTTTGTGTGCAGACTACAGAGTAGAAATGCACGGGTGTAGTGGCATAATGAGATGACGCCTTGACGAAATTGAAGCACAAACTGCGCACTGCCTTCACGTCAGGCACAAACCCAGCGGATTTTTAAAAGTAATTTTATGGAAGGTTGTTGTCTTCTGCTGACAAGTACCAAGATGCTATAGTAATTGTGCAATCCTTTTACCGGTCTGATGACTCCTCTCATAAGGTCTAATCGCCGCCCACTGATATGAGCCACCAATGTTTGCTAAAGCTAAACGCTTTTGCAGTTGGCTACGTATAGAGCAGAGCCGGTGAGGACCATAGAAGACTACTGGTTTACCAGTTCGTAGGCATGTTACACATTACAGCATGATTCTTAACGCACACACTTCTACCTCAATCGCACCATTGTAAGTCAGTTCTATTCATTCTGCAAACAAATGACCATAGAACTCAATTCGGTACATCATTGATGCTTTTGTAACTCGAGTTTTAGCTAGAGTTGTTATCCTTCTTTGACATTCCTGCCTAACAGGAGCTATATGGACTAACCGCCTCCCACTATAATACACCTTTTGGCTCCTAATTACAAGCAAAGAGAATTGACATATGATTCTGTCATCTAGTTCCATCCGACCAATCTGTGCACTCTGTTTCACTCTCGCTTTATTCCTTTGATGCAGTGTTTAGCATTCGTCCACATGTCCACCCCCTCATCTGTTGACATACACATCCACACAAGTCATTATTATCATCCAATCAAAACAATTCATAGTATTCTACACCTGTCTGTTTAATTTCTGCAAAGTCAGCTAACCTCGTAAGCATGTAATCTATACTGCTCTTACTTTGATTCATTGGTTCCATACAATTCCGTCACTACACGAATCGCTAACCCAGTTCTACATCAACCAGCAAATGAGCTTCCGTTAATCTATTTCATGTACTTCTATGACAAATTGCTTAACAAAGTCATGGTCATTTGTTAAAATATGCTTTCTTGGACAATGGCTTTGATTTAATCTGCTCTTCTTTCTCTTAATTAAGTTCCACTAGGTTTCCTTTTTACAGCATATCTGTAGTCTCTTCTGACTCTTCACGATCTGCTAGTCCTAACATTTTGCATAGACAACCTTATGCAGGGTCGCACGCAAAAGCAGAGAAATTGACAATGCGCGTGCTGTTTAAAGTGCCACCTAAAGGTTGAGGAAGGGCGATGCAGGTAAATGGATTAGGCCTTTTAGAGTGCATGTAAGAAGTGTGGCACGTTTTCATGTCTTCCTCTAATAAGAAATTGACTCGGGTAATCGGCACTTCTTATGC
Organism: Taenia hydatigena; assembly: GCA_036345935.2. Taxonomy (NCBI): domain Eukaryota; kingdom Metazoa; phylum Platyhelminthes; class Cestoda; order Cyclophyllidea; family Taeniidae; genus Taenia; species Taenia hydatigena. Next base: position 3,721,976 of record JADWOT020000010.1, read on the forward strand.
TCGAAACATATGAGATTACCTTACCATCAACTAATAGTGAAGTTAGCTTGATACACATCAGCCACGCTTATCCACGCGAGTCGACATCAGTTGACAAGAGTAATAAGGAGAAGAGGGATTGTTAATATTCGGCTCACCGTCGATCTGTTGATAAAGCATTTCATGCTTTTAAACGTTGCGAAATCAATTTTCCATTCTTTGGTCTCATTCCATGCAATTCAATGCTGGCCTGTGTGAAGTACCACTACGTGCATTCCGCAGACCTTAATATCAATCTCTTGAGTTATCTCATCAAACTAGCTTTTCATCAATCTGCAGATTGGTGTGCATATCCAAGGAAACGGCTTGGGGTTTTCCTATGGGTAGGAATTTCAAGCCAACCAAAGCGTCCGCCTTCTCTAAGTCTCAGTCGTTTATTTCCAAAAGAAATCACGCTCCGACTCCGCACATTAATCTGTTTGCATACAAGTGTCATAATTGGCGACCTCGTTTTGGCTTTATAAGGTCTTTATAAAATACGGCTCGTGTCTGTTGACTTCATTACCCCGTGCTTTTAAGTGGCTGAAAGAGGGCTAACTTATCAAAGAATAGGTTCTTTTGATTGAGCACGAACTGCTCAGCCTGTGTACCTTCGTTACCTTGGATGATATTCTCTAGTTACACCCCGAAATTGCACGACTTTCCCACATCGAGAGTAGTTGCCATTGGGATACGGCTTTAGCACTTCCGTTCTCAAGAACCGTTGACGTACTCCGTTTTTGACTCTTATCTCTGTAGGTCAACCTGCATTCATTCAAAAATGAGCAAAATTGAGGCCGTTTGCGCTTTCTGCGCAGTATTTTACTTTAAATTCGTCACCTCTTCCATGCTCAGTCACTCTCGTCTCAGCACCTTCCAAGGATTTCGCTGGTCTTAGCGTTGTCAGCTCCATTTTTTTATTTATTCGCCACCTTTTTTTCATTTTTAGAAGTATTTTTGGCCTGATTAAGTAAACCTTTTATTCTTAAAAAAAGCTTCTTGTCTTATCAAGACGCGATTTGCCCTGGGTGGTTTCCGTCTATGCAGAGCGTATTTATGGGACACTCAAAATTGCGATTTGGTCGATTTATCCATCCCTGTTAGAAATATTTTGCTCTAAAACCGTCCTTGGAGAATTTTTGAACTAGATTACATGTTAGCTAAAAGGGACCTAATAGCACATTCGTATACTGATCGGATTCTTTGAATACTTTTTTGCTATTCTTTCATATACCTACGTGTTGACTGGAAAAGAGCTGCACTGATTGCACATCTGAAGCATGCATTGCCGTGATTTTTTAGCATACCAACATCAACTTAGCGTTAAGAAGTATCGGTCTGTATTGCAAGCTTTTAATGAGTTCACGAAGCACCCTACTTTTACCACTATAATGTAATTTACATGCATAATGTTTGCTATTTTGCACATCCCACGGGCTTGCCATGTCTGCGTTTCGTATCTGGTGATGCCACTTGCTAGACGTTATCTAGTTAAATAAGTCATTCCTCTCATTAGTCAAAGCTTTTCCCAATAATGCCATGAATATGTACGTATCAAACACTAGAGTTTTCGTGCCAGGTATTTTTTCCTTTCCATTTCCTATTGACGAGGCTCCTGATGCAAACTAAGGCCAATAAGTGCCTGGCAAAAGGCCCTCAAAACCATCCCATGTTGGCTGCCAAAATCCTGACTCCCCACACCTCTTAGGTATCAAGGCCTGCAAACGTTTCAGCTATCTCAGAAAATTCATCAGCCTGCCATCGTTGTGGGGATCTGAATGAGGTATATTTCAACCATTGAATTGATCCGCCTAGCATGAAGGCTGCATTGAACGCAACAGCTGCAGCCGACGTCTGTTTGGTGGTGAGCATCAGTAGGGCCGCCTGTCCGGCGCGCCGTCGGCTATCTTGGTCGCCACTCGTGGTATCTCTGTGGCTGAGATCAGTATGGGGATTGCGCCGGCCATGCCTAAAGCTGCGTAAGTGACCAATGATCGTTGAAACAATCAAGTTGTTCGAGTAACCAATTTGTGGTTTGTTGACTTATGCTTTGCTACTGGGATGTCTACTGGGTTGCTAGAACGAATAGAGCTGCAATTCTTCGTGAAAATATAGATATATGAGTCCACCTGCGCACTAAACTTGAGTTAATTGACCCTGCAATCCACTAGTTGTGTTTCTGATATCTGAGGAGGAGCAGTCTGCTGGAGTTTAAACGCCAAATGTGGGTGACTTGGCTGGTTCTGGAATGGTTGTACGACCTAAACAACCACTTTTAACGATGATGGCGTCTTCCCTAGGTGCTTGTAATTTCAGGTGGATCTAAAAATGCTGTCGGAACGTGCAAAATTTGACAGTTAGAACGCCTCAAAGACAAGTACTTGGATTTAACTGCTGAGCCGTGACCTGTTGAAGAGATTTATGGATGGCTGTCACAACAGGTTTTACGGCGATATTGCTTTGGGCATGTACTCATTGAAGCCTATGCCTTCCGATGTAAATTAAGGCTTGACCATATCGCATAACAAAATAATCAAGTTTGTTAAAATTACTGCCTTAATTTGCATTGGAAATTATTATAATCACCTTCATTATCCTACCTGGTGCAATGTGACAATTAGCATGGCGCGCACCTTAGCTAGCTCTGTAGTAATCGCCAGGAGTCATCGGACAATTTCTTTGCTCAATTTTGCATCGAGTTGCTTAAATTGTTTCGAAACGCTCGATGAGCTTTTGCCCAAAAAAGAAACATGAGGAATGAAAAGCCGAGGACAAGCACCCTACACTTGGCAGCGCATTCAAGTGAAAGCTCATTAGCATGGGTGGTTCCGTTCATTCTCTTCCACCTCCTTTGCGCGCACTATGATGAATCACAAAGTTTGGCTAAGTTATGGAAGCACAAAGGCAAGTGATGGCCGCCCCTACAAAACCGCATACAAGGTATGCTGTCTAAAGCCCACATCAGACAGCACTGGGAGACAGCATGCAGCACGTGCCCTCAATCGAGTCACACGTGTCACGCCTTACTATTCCGTTATTCGCTAGCGTCCCCCTCCCACTATATTATCCCTCTCGCCTCTGCTCTTCGTCCCATTCTCTTCATCTGCTGCTCTTCTCTTCGCCTCCACTTCACTTTCAACCTCTGACCGCGCCGACCCAGAGACGTCAGAGAGCCAAAACAAAAAAAAGCATAATTAAAGGCTATTCTCTGATTCCATCTCCTCCGTTTTTCCTTATGATATACTCTAGTCCCTCTTTCTTGCCTCATTTTCGCCTTATTTTAATGCCGCTACATATACTTTTGATGAAAATCACATTAAAAAGGAATTGTGACTGACCTATTTGGGTGCTCTAATTTAAAACAATAGGACTTTTATTAAGTTAAATTTAATGAATTTCTGTTTTGTTTAACTGTCTAGTTGAATGTACAATTGAGTGAGTTCAGGATTAGAAGTGAGAAAAGAGGACTAAGGCGCGCTGCACCACAGCACTGCGTGGTCATCCTATAGTATCTACTGCCATTTCTTGCCCTTTAGCATAAAATACGCGCAACCTTGCATCTATTAAAGGACAGCAATTATTAGTATAGCCATTCGTGATATACGACACAAATTGTTCCAGTCATTTGACTAATGGTAGGCATCAGAAACGCACCTTCGTTAACTCAATGGCAATATTTAGGGGTGAATCATTGAGTCCTGCATTAAGTTTGCTGTGCCGCACTTAATCTTTATGCCTCAAATCTGCATTTGCAATCAACAAATTAGCATCAGCATTAAAAGGCCTCCTGATAGATAGCAACTTGCCCAATATTAATGCCCTACTGCGGAAGCACTATGGTAAGTTAAAAGAGTTTAGGCTTGACTTGATCGAACTGGATTGGCCCGGATCAGAGCAGACCAAAATACTTACCCATGTTCGGTTATGGCAACCGTGGATTAAAAAGGAAAGAAGATGGTTGACAGGGCCATCTTATTTATCTCTCATACCTCATCCTCAGAAGCGCCTTGTACTTTGAGCACGAAGCTAATAGAATCCGACTAATCGAGGCTGCTGCTCAATTATTCCAATCGGTTTCAGGACTATGCAAATAAAATGGGTCGCAGTCACGTAAATTTGCGCTATTTTAGCCTTCTTTGCCAAAAGGAGCCTCTGAATCATCGGCTAGATCCAAATTGAACCGTACAGCACGGCAAACGTCATAGCCACCAAAGATGGAATAAACGCATGAGTGTGAAGCTTAAAAATCCGAATAAAACTAGAAAGTGGATCACAGTCGCATGCTTGTATTATCTTAGTTTCTATATTGAAATTATTCGTAGTGCATTGCGGTCACTCCTTTATATATAACGTTTTGCAATTTAACTGTACTTCACGGGAGCGAAAGTAGCCCAACATATAATTCATAACAGGCTCCTCGTACAATCGCGGGACAAAATTTTGTGGTTTAGCAGGAGACTCGCCTGCAATGGCACCGTAGCAAGCCATCAACCAGGATTTTGTAAGAGCAATTCCAGATCAAAACAAGGAAAACATAGAACACCGTGCACATAGGCTGACATGATAGTTTTACGTGTCCATCGTCCTATGCACAAATTAGTAGTATAAGCCACAAATTAAATCTCTACATCATTCAGATTTTTTCTGTGGTGGTGAAAGGATTTGAGCAGCTCATTCTTGATTAAAGTACTTTTATTGCCTTGCCTATGGGCTTCTAACTACAACACTGATGATGTACTTCATGTAAATTAATTTACTTAACATTAATTGTTTGATTTTTGGGTTCGCGGAGCAAAGTAAAATGGTTCAGTAAACGGATACTGTTAACTTATGCATGAGAATTATGATAATAGGCCAAAAACAAGTCATTTTCTGCCAGAGTTTCGTACAAATTAATGCTATATGCGCGATTTTGGTTCAAAATTCATTACTAAATCACCCATTCATAGCGAATCATGCCCTAGCTAGAACTGGAACATTCTCGTGGGATTTAGATCCAACAATGGCGTTCCCACTAAGTGGTCCTTAGTGCTTAAGATAAGTCTTTGAAACAAACGTGAACCATTTTTACAAATATTATGATGCTTCTGTGCAGAAAGGGATACTGTTTACCAGCGAGGTGAAAAGCAGCTTCCACAAATCACCTTGGAAATGATATGCAAATAACTTAAAGACATGCTTCTTTTAAAACATATGCATCCTGCCGTAAACTTATGTCTTGAAAATTACAAGTCGAATTGAGATTTTGATTAAGTGCATATTAATGAAAAGAAATCGTACCAAATTTTATGCACTTATTCATCTTATTACACCCTTCAACTCCACCCCATTGCTGCACTCCCAATTTCTGTGCCCGTTGGCTTTTGAAACGGTATAACTGTAAATTGGCGTGGTACACCGCCACTAAGGCGGCCGTTTGGAGCCATTGGCGTCTTTATGTAAATGTCGACGAGAGCATCTATCGTGCAATATTTGGCAATACATCGTTGGTCTTCATGGCCTGAAGCTGTGCTGCGATGGACGGAGGTTGGTCGCGCGACCAGCACTAAGGAAGAATTCCTCTTTCTTGTCCTACGGATGCATATTTAAGAGCTTGAATTTGCTGCGTGATGTTGGCATGAACACTTGTTGGGAACTCTTATGCAGCAATAACAAGTCCAATATCTCGGTGAGATGTGTGCAGAGAGTTGTTCCTTGCGTGCGCTAAGCAGATGCATTAATTTCAATAACGAGAAGAGCTTTGATCCTGCTCAATGTTTTGAGTGGTGAGATCGCCCCATGGCGTTGTCGTGTCGACGGTCTTACATTCCATTCCTTGGTTCCCATAAATCTCATTCCACAACAGTGCGGGCTACTAGGCTTCAGAGAATATAGAATTTTGCTTTAAGAGCCATAGAACATTACACCAGTCTCGCTGTATGAAAGTCAATTCCATGACATCTTTTATAAATCAACTGGCCTACCGACGTTTTGCAGTGGTGGTAGGGACCGTGCCAACTAAATCTGATCGTAAAGATTAGAATTCATTGTACGTTTTATCCAAGTCACTTTGCTAATATGCATGCCACTTGTGTCGGTCTGGAAAATGTTGACGTGGTGTTGCAGCGTGGGCTTTCCATTGAAGTTGGTACAGCAAATAAGCTGTAAATAATAAAATGTAAAATTAAACGCTGGAATGCGATTTGCGCCATTGCCAATGAATGTTTACATATGCAAAGGGAACCCTAGCGTGTTAAAGTGGCATTTTACAGGTTCAAAATTCAACCATAATTACACAGATCCTGGCAAACGCTGTTTGAATCTTCTGATGAAAGTTTGGAAGGACATATGGGTGCCATTTCGAGTGTTTATATCTTTAATGATTTTTATACTTATGCAAAGTGATTGGACACTCCACCTTTTTGATGGTAGCCTTACCTAATGTGGTCAAGAAGCAAAGATATTAATCATTTAATGCTAAGCACGCCCAGTAATGTGACTAGCATCTAAACCCGGCACCAGTTATACAGATAAGGCAGATATCACTTACTGGCTGTCAATGATAAAAGCATCCAACCTACCTTGGTTACTCTGAAAGCATAGTCTACTTTCTTCCTACGCCAACAATCCAACCGATTTAAGCATTTTGCCAGCGCATAGAGTACACGCCTTAAAATTTATGTCCTACAGTCCTGTGTCGCATTTACATAGCAATGGCCCTTTAAATCCATTGCACCAGAATTTACTGTGAATGTTTCTTCGCGTTTGTAGGAAGAGCAATGTGCTAGCATTCTAAAAACAATGAGAATAAAAAAAGCAAAGTGAAGGGGAATTTTATTGCAGCTGTGATAAGTGGCTGGCAAAACAGAAGAGCCTAAACATGGCAGTTGAGGGGATCCGTCGATCAACCAAATGAGACGAATCAGAACCGAGGTCCACAATGAGGAATGTGCACACTTCAACAAAACCACTTGATGATGGTTTATTTAAGGTTGTTTACAGCCACCTCGAACAGTGACAGCTTGACTGGATCCTCAAGCCAGAGCATTAGTTGCTGAAGGCGCTGAGTGCGTAGGGAAACAACTAGGTCCTAGCAACGCTACTTCAACTTCTTTCTGACAATAAGAACAGGGTTGACGTATGCGCGACATGGTAATTCTTCAGATTTTGCAGTTTTCTGTTTGCTGCTTCAGGCCTTGGGGACACTCTCGTTGGCACTATTGGTGCATACGTAATCGTGGAAACAGCGCAATTCGTGCGCATCAAGCCTGTATAATCCCACTAACAGGAAATCAGCAAGAGTGGGTTGTTGACCTTTTCATATAGCCCTTATAATCTGTCATTCTTAAGCTGTTTGAGTTCTTCCATAGTGTTTCCATGACCACCTTAACTGTGCAAGCCTATGCATCGTACCCGCAGGACGCTATTGAATTGCAGGAAAATGGCTTACTATTCTAGCTACAACTAAAAGTATTTACCACGAGTGAGATTGTTATACAATATCAGCATTTCGAAGGCTGTAAACGATGTTCGGTCACTAAAATTTAAAAGAAATAAGCCAAACTCAAGGCATTAAGGGTAGAGTGCAAGAGGGTTAGGATTCATAACTGTACCGAATTGGAGGTGCTAAGTGGTTTTGTATGAAATCTTGTTCTCAATTGCAAAGGTTTAGAGAAACTGCTGCAGCAGAAAGCCGTAGCTTCAGATCTCTTAATTAAAGGTTCTAACGGGAAGACGGGAAACAATAGAAGGCCACTCGAAGCAGTCTTTATCAACATGGAAGACGAGATTGGGTTGCGTGTGGGGATCGTGATAAGTGCGTGAATCGTTCTTCGTTCCCAAGAATTTACATCAGAAGATGCACATGATCAACCATTTCCAACTAAATTATATCCTCGGTAAAGTGTTCACTGAGAAGCCCTCTATAGCGGATCGAGAAACGCAGTTGCAATGTCGTGCAAATTTAATACCTATCAATTCCATCTCATGTGGAGAGAATAATACACCATGCTACAGTATGAGAAGCATATATACCATTATATACGCCAAAGAACAATTTATATTTCTCTTTGATTTGCTTAATTCCTTGTTTAATTTTGCTGTGGGAAGTAAAGTAGTGGCTGAAGGCGTACGCAAATATACCGTCTGCAACGAAGAACACAACGACTTGGATTGGATGCAGCAACACCTCCTGCGTCGCATTAATTGCAAGTTCGGCTTGTGCATGCAATGGCTCCAGGAATTCAGCTCACTTTTGGAAGCAGAGCACCACGCAAAGGCACATGCTGGTAAGGTTTGATTGCATTCCATGTTCCTTGCCATATCTGTGCTAGGTAATATTTCTTCAGGTTTCAATAAAGCTATTGTTATGAGGCTTTTCCTCGCGAGTTTTCGATGTTGAAATTGGGCTTGCGGTGTGTCAAGATAATCAGATGGTGCAATACTTCACCGTGATGGTCTGTATCTACGGAGGCAGACTGAAAGAATTAATACCATGCCCAGCACGTGTAGCCTTTTTTACTTGAACTTAGCTGCAAATTCATGTTTATAGAGTCTCGCGGGTGAAAATGAGTTTGTTAGCTCAAACATTTACGTTTACCTCCACATATTATGGTCAATGAAGACGCTTGCATCTGTTTTCTTGTTCTTAGCGTGGAAGAACCAACCTCAACGCAATACAGAGTCAACAAATGATTCGCCATGCGTGTTAACTTGTCAAGGCCACTAGAATTACAAGCGAATTATAGCGGACGTATAAAGCCGTTCTCTTACTGACCGCCCTTTTGCAAAGTGTTGCATTTCACTTTTGAAGAGACGCTAGTTGGCCAGCAAGTGAGTCAGCCTCAGTGGTGCTATGTAGGTGCTCGACGCGGTCCACAATGAGCTCACGCACGAGGTCAGGATAAGCTATCCGTGGGATGAAAAAAGGAATTAATTGTATGCGAAAAAACGTTCTATGTTGAACCTGCTGGTGAAAATGGCATCAAACAAATGAGAATGTGCAAAAAGTGGGAGTAGATTCACATGAGAATGCTTTTTGATTAAACTACATCAACGATCCGGTGTAAAAGGACTTGGTTAAGCCTAATGACTCATGGCAGGGACAAGATAGTCTGACTCCAAGTGCTTGGAACCAAATGCGTTCGCAGTCATTGCAATTTGAGTCCTTCATCCCAAATGCAACTGCATTTGGTAGCGCTGCTAAATAAATGCTAACGCATGCAAGGTGGTGGCGATGACTAAGCAATGCGCTTTGCGATGCCCTCGTCCCCAAGTTCTCTAGTCTATCAATCAGATCAAGCCTCAGAATATTCTCAGTGCTCCCGGCTCGGATGCTACCAACGCGAGCACCCTTCTGCACTAAGTACTTGTGGGTTCCTTTCTTTCTTGCTTTTGAAAAGTTATCCACGTTACATGCGGGTTTCCATGCTCTTTGTTTGCCTTTGCTTACTATTGATGCATAATGACGCTCAATTTTACTGTAGTGGATCACCAAGGCAATCCCTCTACCAGGCATAATGCAATGAATCGGCGGAACATTTCGAATTCACTTACATGAGGTGACATTTCGCATTCAGCGTCGCAATCGATATCATATGTGCTATACAATCAAAGAAGAACCAAGGACTGTATTTTTGTGTGGTTTCTATATCACTTTAAATACCTACAAGAAATTTACCAATCTCGTGCTAGGTATACGGTAATCGTACGGTTAAATCGCTGCGATTTCTTCTACGCATTTCGCATCCATTGGTTGACATAATTAGCAACTGTTAGAGACTGAAACCGTTAGCACTCTTAAAGAAGATGTCTCCAGAATGGATGCATTTGTCTTATTGCGTGTACGCAGAAATTAGGAGATTAAGTAAGGCCAATCTCATTATCTCTCTGATCGGCACAGGGCCTAGTGTCGTTGCTGAGTCTGATAGAAGCCATTATGGAGGCGGAGAAAACCATGTGTATGCGACATGGCTTGGCTTTCTTCCTTGGTTACATTATCCACTTTGCCAGTGGTTACACCTTCCACGGCTTTGGCCTCCGGCCCTGCCCTCCTGTCATCTACCCACCCCAACTTCTTCCTCATTGGCGCCCAGTTTGCGCTGACACTCAACGAGATTGTCAGCTATATCCACGATCTCAACTCTGCCGGGCTAAGCCAGGTCTAACACCAGCCTTTGCTTGCTTCTTATCAGCCTACAGCTCAATATAATTTCAAAGACCTCTAGAACTCTCACTACAGGCCTGTCCCATGTTTTTGTCAGAGCAGCTTGTAAAATTTGTTGATTTGACGTTCTGCTGATGATTTATTTGGCCAAATACAACGGACTCAAATTTGAAGGAGTTCCGTTTTTATACTCTTGAATGTCCAATAGTCTCAAAACTTCCGATGTGCATTTTCGAACGCAAATTGCTGTGGTTTACACAGCTTATATTAAAAGTATAAGTTACAGAGGTCACAGCCACTACATTGAATAAATGATCCCATATAAAAGGTTCTATAAAGATCAAGTATTCTAAGGGCTCTTCTCTAGGGCTCGTAAATCTCGACCTCTATAGGCACGTTGACAGCAAGGACACAGAATCACCCTCAGTGCAAAACCATGCATGCTAGAGCGCTAGCTTCGCACTCCGAATGCTATCGAACTAGTCCTCCTGATCACGTTAACTCAATCTGGATGTTCATTATGCGTGACGTCTCAGCGTTAACGTAATGTTCATTACTATATGATAATTACCTGCGAGTTTTCTGCATATCCCAGAGGTTGTCTTTCCAAGGTTAAGAAATCGTTCCACTTATTACAGCAGACAGCGCCGGGGCTCACTCCGTAGTTGGCGAAACCGAAGTGCTCCTTGGACCATTGTAGGCTTATCTTTAATTCAGACACCACCAGAAAAATGCAGTCGCAACTATATCCAGATTTAATAATACCACAAATAGCAGTAAAGTGTAAACCATTCTTTTGAAAGGCAAAAACTTAATCAAAGCATATTTTGCTTTTATGTTCTAAAAATATTTGTCCACACTTTACACTTTTATGGAGGTCTCGGATTATGTGATCTCATCCAGATTGCATTTTAATCTAAGTAATGACATTTAAAGTGGACTTTTAAATTGCTCATTAACTCGCCACATCGGTAGGTCATCGGAAGCATTTGTGCAATCTATGCACGCAGATTAGAACGGCTTACAACATCTTGCTGATCGGGCTTAAGCGTGTCTTCGAGTGCATCGCAAAGAATAGCTGGGAATATGTCACATCGATGTCGTCGAAATTTGGCCCGCAGATAATGCAGCGGCAAATTTTTCTTCCTTTTCCTTTAGCAGAGCACGCTTGTGCCTCCTTAAGCACGTGGGATTAAAAAGAATCGCGGTTCTCGAAACCCCTTAATCCTTTTAGGAAACTCGGATCTGATGTCAGGACACGTTTTAGTCTTCATTGGAATAGGGACGTAACTGGAAGGGCAAGGAACATGGAATGCAATCAAACCTTACCAGCATGTGCCTTTGCGTGGTGCTCTGCTTCCAAAAGTGAGCTGAATCCCTGGAACCATTGCACGCACAAGCCGAACTTGCAATTGCTGAGACGCAGGAGGTGCTGCTGCATCCAATCCAAGTCGTTGTGTTCTTCGTTGCAGACGGTATATTTGCGTACGCCTTCAGCCACTACTTTACTTCCCACAGCAAAATTAAACAAGGAATCAAGCGAATCAAAGAGAAATATAAATTGTTCTTTGGCGTATATAATGGTACATATACTTCTCATACTTTAGCACGGTGCATTATTCTCTCCACATGAGATGGATTTGATAGGTATTAAATTTGCACGACATTGCAACTGCGTTTCTCGATCAGCTATAGAGGGCTTCTCAGTAAACTCTTTACCGAGGATATACTTTAGTTGGAAATGGTTGATCATGTGCATCTTCTGATACAAATTCTTGGGAACGAAGAACGATTTACGCACTTATCACGACCCCCTCACGCAACCCAGTCTCGTATTCCAAGTTAATAAAGACTGCTTCGAGTGGCCTTCTCTTGTTTTCCGTCTGCCTGTTAGAACCTTTAATTAAGGAATCTGAAGCTACGACTTCCTGCTGCAGCAGTTCCTCTAAACCTTTGCAATTGAGAACACGATTTCATACAAAACCACTTAGCACCTCCAATTCGGTGCAGCTATGATTCCTAACTCTCTTACTCTCCAGCCCTTAATGCCTTGAGTTTGGCTTATTTCCTTTAAAGTTTAGTGACCGAACACCGTTTACAACCTTCGAATTACTGATATTGTATAACAATCTCACTCATGGTAAATACTTTTTTGTAGCTAGAATAGTAAGCCGTTTTCCTGCAATTCAATGGAGTCCTGCGAGTACGATGCATAGGCTTGCACAGTTAAGGTGTCCATGGATTTACTACGGAAGAACTCAAACAGCTCAAGAATGACGGATTATAAGGGCCATTTGAAAATGTCAACAACCCACTTTTACTGATTTTCTGTTAGTGGGATTATACAGGCTTGATGCGCACCAATTGCGCCGTTTCTACGATTACGTATGCACCGACGGTGCCAATGAGAGTGTCCCCAAGGCCTGAAGCAGCAAACAGAAAACTGCAAAATCTGAAGAATTACCATGTTGCGCATACGTCAACCCTGTTCTTATTGTCAGAAAGAAGTTGAAGTAGCGTTGCTAGGACCTAGTTGTTTCCCTACGCACTCAGCGCCTTCAGCAACTAATGCTCCGACTTGAAGATCCAGTCAAGCTGTCACTGTTCGAGGTGGCTGTAAACAACCTTAAATAAACCATCATCAAGTGGTTTTGTTGAAGTGTGCACATTCCTCATTATGGACCTCGGTTCTGATTCGTCTCATTTGGTCGATCGACGGATCCCCTCAACTGCCATGTTTAGGCTCTTCTGTTTTGCCAACCACTTATCACAGCTGCAATAAAATTCTCCTTCACTTTGCTTTTTTATTCTCATTGTTTTTAGAATGCTAGCACATTGCTCTTCCTACAAACGCGAAGAAACATTCACAGTAAATTCTGGTGCATTGGATTTAAAGGGCCATTGCTAAGTAAATGCGACACAGGACTGTAGGACATCAATTTTAAGGCGTGTACTCTTTGCGCTGGCAAAATGCTTAAATTGGTTGGATTGTTGGCGTAGGAAGAAAGCAGACTATGCTTTCAGAGTAACCCAGGTAGGTTAGATGCTTTTATCATTGACAGCCAATAAGTAATATCTACCTTATCTGTATAACTGATGCCGGGTTTAGATGCTAGTCACATTACTGGGCGTGTTTAGCTTTAAATGATTAATAACTTTGCTTCTTGACCACATTAGGTAAGGCTGCCATCAAAAAGGTGGAGTGTTCAATCACTTTGCATAAGTATAAAAATCATTAAAGATATAAACACTCAAAATGACACCCATATTTCCTTCCAAACTTTCATTATAAGATTCAACTAGCGTTTGCCAGGATCTGTGTAATTATGGTTGACTTCTGAACCTGTAAAATGCCACTTTAACACGCTAGGCTTCCCTTTGCATATGTAAACATTCATTGGCAATGGCGCAAATCGCATTCCAGCGTTTAATTTTACATTTTATTATTTACAGCTTATTTGCTGTACCAACTTCAATGGAAAGTCCACGCTGCAACACCACGTCAACATTTTCCAGGCCGACACAAGTGGCATGCATATTAGCAAAGTGACTTGGATAAAACGTGCAATGAATTCTAATCTTTACGACCAGATTTAGTTGGCACGGTCCCTACCACCACTGCAAAACGTCAGTAGGCCAGTTGATTTATAAAAGATGTCATGGAATTGACCTTCATACAGCGAGACTGGTGTAAAGTTCTATGACTTTTAAAGCAAAATTCTGTATTCTCTGAAGCCTAGTAGCCCGCACTGTTGTGGAATGAGATTTATGGGAACCAAGGAATGGAATGTAAGACCGTCGACACGACAACGCCATGGGGCGATCTCACCACTCAAAACATTGAGCAGGGTCAATGCTCTTCTCGTTATTGGACTTAGTGCATTTGCTTAGCGCAAGCAAGGAACAACTCTCTGCACACATCTCACCGAGATATTGGACTTGTTATTGCTGCATAAGAGTTCCCAACAAGTGTTCATGCCAACATCACGCAGCAAATTCAAGCTCTTAAATATGCATCCGTAGGACAAGAAAGAGAAATTCTTCCTTAGTGCTGGTCGCGCGACCGACCTCCGTCCATCGCAGCACAGCTTCAGGCCATGAAGACCAACGATATATTGCCAAATATTGCACGATAGATGCTCTCGTCGACATTTACATAAAGACGCCAATGGCTTCAAACGGCCGCCTTAGTGGCGGTGTACTACGCCAATTCACGGTTATACCGTTTCAAAGGCCAACGGTCACGGAAATTTGGAGTGTGCGCAATGGGATGGAGTTGAAGGGTGTAATAAGATGAATAAGTGCATAAAATTTGGTACGATTTCTTTTCATTAATATGCACTTAATCAAAATCTCAATTCGACTTGTAATTTTCAAGACATGAGTTTACGGCAGGATGCATATGTTTTAAAAGAAGCATGTCTTTAAGTTATTTGCACAGCATTTCCAAGGTGATTTGTGGAAGCTGCTTTTCACATCGTTGGTAAACAGTATCCCTTTCTGCACAAAAGCATCATGATATTTGTAAAAATGGTTCACGTTTGTTTCAAAGACTTATCTTAAGCACTAAGGACCACTTAGTGGGAACGCCATTGTTGGATCTAAATCCCACGAGAATGTTCCAATTCTAGCTAAAGCATAATTTACTATGAGTGGGTGATTTAGTACTGAATTTTGAACCAAAATCGCGCATATAGCATTAATTTGTACGAAACTCTGACAGAAAATGACTTGTTTTTGGCCTATTATCATAATTCTCATGCATAAATTAACAGTATCCGTTTACTGAACCATTTTACTTTGCTCCGCGAACCCAAAAATCAAACAATTAATGCTAAGTAAATTAATTTACATGAAGTGCATCATCAGTGTTGCAGTTAGGAGCCCATAGGCAAGGCAATAAAAGTACTTTAATCAAGAATGAGCTGCTCAAATCGTTTCATTGCCATAGAAAAGATCTGAATGATGTAGGGATTTAAGTTGTGGCTTATACTACTAATTTTTTCATAGGACGATGGACACGCAAAACTATCATGTCAGCCTATGTGCACGGTGTTCTATATTTTCCTTGTTTTGATCTGGAATTGCTCTTACAAAATCCTGGTTGATGGCTTGCTACGGTGCCAATGCAGGCGAGTCTCCTGCTAAACCACAAAATTTTGTCCCGCGATTGTACGAGGAGCCTGTTATGAATTACATGTTGGGCTACTTTCGCTCCCGTGAATTACAGTTAAATTGCAAAACGTTATATATAAAGGAGTGACCGCAATGCACCAAGAATAATTTCAGTATAGAAACTAAGATAATACAAGCGTGCGACTGTGACCCACTTTCTAGTTTTATTCGGATTTTTAAGCTTCACACTCATGCGTTTCTTCCATCTTTGGTGGCTATGACGTTTGCCGTGCTATACGGTTCAATTTGGATCTAGTCGATGGATCAGGGGCTCCTTTTGGCAAAGAAGGCTAAAATAGCGCAAATTTACGTGACTGCGACCCATTTTATTTGCATAGTCCTGAAACCGATTGAAATAATTGAGCAGCAGCCTCGATTAGTCGGATTCTATTAGCTTCGTGCTCAAAGTACAAGGCGCTTCTGAGGATGAGGTATGAGAGATAAATAAGATGGCCCTGTCTACCATCTTCTTTCTTTTTTAATCCACGGTTGCCATAACCGAACATAGGCAAGTATTTTGGTCTGCTCTGATCCGGGCCAATCCAGTTCGATCGAGTCAAGCCTAAACTCTTGTAACTTACCATAGTGCTTCCGCAGTAGGGCATTAATATTGGGAAAGTTGCTATCTATCAGGAGGCCTTTTAATGCTGTTGCTAATTTGTTGATTGCAAATGCAGATTTGAGGCATAAAGATTAAGTGCGGCACAGCAAACTTAATGCAGGACTCAATGATTCACCCCTAAATATTACCATTGAGTTAACGAAGGTGCGTTTCTGATGCCTACCATTGGTCAAATGACTGGAACAATTGGTGTCGTATATCACGAATGGCTATGCTAATAAGTGCTGTCCTTTAGTAGATGCAAGGTTGCATGTATTTTATGCCAAAGGGGGCAAGAAATGGCAGTAGATACTATAGGATGACCACGCAGTGCTGTGGTGCAGCGCGCCTTAGTCCTCTTTTCTCACCTCTAATCCTGAATCCACTCAATTGTACATTCAAATAGACAGTTAAACAAAACAAAAATTTATTAAACTTAGCTTAATAAAAGTCCTATTGTTTTAAATTAGAGCACCCAAATAGGTCAGTCACAATTCCTTTTTAATGTGATTTTCATCAAAAGTATATGCAGCGGCATTGAAATAAGGCAAAAATGAGGCAAGAATGAGGGACTAGAGTATATCATAAGGAAAAGCGGAGGCGATAGAAGCACAGAATAGCCTTGAATTATACTCTATTTCTCTGTTTTGGCTCTCTGACGTCTCTGGGTCGGCGCGGTCAGAGGTTGAAAGTGAAGTGGAGGCGAAGAGAAGAGCAGCAGAAGAAGAGAATGGGAAGAAGAGCAGAGGCGAGGGGGATAATATAGTGGGAGGGGGACGCTAGCGAATAACGGAATAGTAAGACGTGACACGTGTGACTCGATTGAGGGCACGTGCTGCATGCTGTCTCCCAGTGCTGTCTGATGTGGGCTTTAGACAGCATACTTTGCATGCGGTTTCGTAGGAGCGGCCATCGCTTGCCTTTGTGCTTCCATAACTTAACCAAACTTTGTAAATCATCATAGCGCGCGCAAAGGAGGTGGAAGAGAATGAGCGGAACCACCCATGCTGATGAGCTTTCACTTGAATGCGCTGCCAAGTGTAGAGTGCTTGTCCTCGGCTTTTCATCCCTCATGTTTCTTTTTTAGGCAAAAGCCTATAAGGCGTTTAAAAACAGTTCAAGCAACTGGATGTAAAATTGAGCAAAGAAATTGTCTGATGACTCCTAGCGATTGCTATAGAACTAGCTAAGGTGCGTGTAATGCTAACTGTCACATTGCACGCCTTACTTCAATTCGGAAGGCATAGGCTTCAGTGAGTACATGCCTAAAGCAATATCGCCGTAAAACCTGTTGTGACAGGCACTCATAAATCTCGTCAACAGGTCACGGCCCAACATTTGAAAGCCAAATAATTGTCTTTGAGGTGTTCTGGCTGTCAAATATCGCACGTTCCGACAGCATTTTTAGATCCACCTACAACTACGAGCACCTAGAGAAGACGCAATCATCGCTAAAAGTGACTGTTTAAGTCGTACAACCATTCCAAAACCAGCCAAGTCGCCCACATTTGACGTTTAAACTCGATCGGACTGTTCCGCCTTAGATACTAAAAACAAATAATAAGTTGCAGGGGCAATTTAATCAAGTTTACTACGGAAGTGGACTCAGATATTGGTATTTTGCACAAAGAATTGCAGCTAGATGCGTTCTGGCAACCCAGTAGTCTCATCCCAGTAGCGATGCATAAGTCAACAAACCACAAATTGTTTACTCGAACAACTTGATTGTTTCAATGACTATTGGTCACATACGCAGCTTTAAGCTTGGGCGGCGTAGTCCCCACGCTGATCTCAGCCACAGAGATGCCACGAGTGGCGACTAAGATAGCAGGCGCCGCGCCGGATAGGCGGCCCGACTAATGCTCACCAATAAACAGACGTCGGCTGCAGTTGCTGCGTTCAATGCGGCCTCCATACTGGGCGGATCAGTTCAATGGTTGAAATATACCTCATTCAGTTCCCTACAACGATGGCTGGCTGACAAATTTTCCGACGCGATGCCTTCTGAGACAGCTGAGAGGTCTGTTGGCCTTGACACTTGAGAGGTTTGGAGAGTCAGGATTATGGCAGCCAATGAGAGATGGTTTTGAGGGCCTTTTTTAGACACTTATTGGCCTTAGTTTGCATCAGGTGCTTCGTCAATGGGAAATAAAAGGGAAAAAATACCTGGTACGAAAACTCTAGTGTTTGACACGAAAATAGTCATGGCTTTATTAGAAAATGCTTTGACCAATGCAAAAGGTGACTTATTTAACTGGATAACGTCTAGCAAGTGGCATCGCCGGAAACGAAACGTGGACATGGCAAGCCCGTGAGATGTGCAAAATAGCAATAATTTGGCATGTAAATTACGGTATACTGGTAAAAGTAGGGTACTTCGTGAACTTATTTAATGTTTGTAATACTGATAGATGCTTCACCATCTAAAGTTGATGCTGGCAGGAAAAATCGCGACAACGCACGCTTCAGGCGTGCAATCAGTGCAGCTCTTTTTCAGTCAACACGTAAATTTATGAAAGAATGGCAAAAAGGCGTTTAATGAATCCGACCAGCATACGAATGTGCTTTCAGGTCCCTTTTGCTCGTATGTAATCTGGTTCAAAAATTCTCCAAGGAAGGTTTTAGAGCAAAAATATTTCTAACAGGGATGGAGACATCGACCAAATTGCAATTTTGAGTGGTTATAAATACGCCCTGCATAGAAGGAAACTATCCAGGGCAAATCGCGTCTAGATAAGACAAGAAGCCTATTTCAAGAATAAATGGTTTACTTAATCAGGACAAAAATACTTCTAAAAATGAGAGAAGGTGGCAAAATAAATCAAAAAATGTAGCTGATAACGCTAAGACGAGCGAAATCCTTGGAAGGTGCTGAGACGAGAGTGACTGAGTAGGAAGAGATGACGAATTTAAAGTAACATACTGCATGGAAAGCGCAAATGGCCTCGATTCCCCTCATTTGTGAATGAATGCAGGTTGACCTACAGAGATAACAGGCAAAAACGGAGTATGTCAACGGTTCTTGAGAACGGAAGTGCTAAAGCCGTATTCCAATGGCAACTACTCTCGGTGTGGGAAAGTCGTGCAATTTCGGGATGGAAATAGAGAATACTACCCGAGGTAACGAAGGTACACAGGCTGAGCAGTTCGCACTCAATCAAAAAACCCATTCCTTGATAGGTTAGCCCTCTTTTAGCCACGTGAAAGCACGGGGTAATGAAGTCAACAGACACGAGCCGTATTTCCATAAAGGCCTTGTAAACCGAAACGAGGTCGCCAGTTATGACACCTACATGCAAACAGATTAATGTGCGGAACCGGAGCGTGCTTTGGTTTAAAAATAAACGACTGAGACTGAGAGAAGGCGAACCCCTTGGTCGGTTTGAAATTCCTACTTACAAAAAAATACTCAAGTCATTTTCCTAGATATCCACATCAATCTGCAGATTGATGAAAAGCTATTTTGATGAGATAACTCAAGAGATTGATATTAATGTCTACGGAATGCACGTAGTGATAATTCACACAGGCCAGCATTGAATTGCATGGAATGAGGCGAAAGAATGGAAAATTGATTTCACAACGCCGAAAATCATGAAATTCTTTATCAACAGATCGACGTTCCCAAAAGTCATACTGAATTGGTAATCCTTACCTTGACGGTGGGCTGAATATTAACGATCCCTCTTCTCCTCATTACTCTTGTCAACTGACCTTTTCGAGTTGTTGATACAGAACACAGTGATGTCGACTCCTCGTTCACACCGCCACTCGCCGTAAAGTCAACGCCTCTCAATGCAACATACTTAAAACCATGTTTTTTATTTGCACATGAAAAAGCAACCGCTTTTGCATAGAATTAGCTCTAGTTTGCATAACGTAATAAACTTGGGCATCAATGAATGCAAAAATGAAAAGGGAGTAAAAACGAGCAAATAGCTTTATTTGTAAACATCTGGACCACATGTGGTTTAATGTGCCATAAAATATTAATTTCTAATTTAAATGAGATTTTGTGCGATTAATTGGACCAGCGATTTCTCAAAACCCATTCGCTTTTTTACCTGTTTTTGCCATTTTTTGGCTATCATGTCCCGTGTCCTTGATTTCCTTCCTGCTTTAACTCCTCGTATCAGCCAATGGGTCGCAAGTCACGAAAACGCACCTGAACCTTCGTTATTTACTTCAAGTGACCTGACAATAGCCCCTAGCTAATCCTAAGGACCCCATTCCCCTCTCAACTTTAAAAACCCACATTGCTTTGATTAGGTAACGCGCCAACCTGCGAGTAGAAACAGTCGTTCGGCTTCTCAGTATCTATTAATCTAAGCATTGTGAATACGTCAATCTTGGTTAGTCTTGAATACCCATTCTACGTAGACCAAACTGACTGCCACGCTCTCACGAAGTGAGATAGACAGATAAGTAGGCAGTGGATTGGTAGGTGGGGAGGTGAAGACGTAAATGAAGTAGCAGACAGGTCCAAAAACAAAAGACTCTACTCGTGTTGCTCCTCACCGCTTTAGCATTTACCTTACATCTAGCAACTAGAGAACTAAAGTGCAATTAAATAAGTAGATGAATGATGTTAAGTGCTTCGGTAGAAAATAAAATTCTATGAGGACTCGAGATATAACGCTAAGCATCAGTTGATTACGACAATTCTAGGAAAGCGAAGCTTGAATGATTTGTCCTCCTTGTGTTCTGGTTTTATAGTGCTGTAGGCTGGCGCATTAGGACTAGGCGTCAAACAAGTGCAAGGTATTCGCATAGTCTACTGAGGCATTAAGCGACTTTAATGTGAGCAGTGAGCACACTGCAGGTCTTGTTCATGTTGCAGATGTGGGTAAAGGGGGCGCCAATCAACTATAGGCCGTTGGGCAAATGCTGCACAGCAAAATAATGATTGACAATGTCTAGACTTATCATGACTCAAACGAAAGGAAAGACGCAGACAAACCGGTGATTACGTCCTGCTAATCAGATATCAGAAGCCACGACATCAACAAGTCTGTTATATGAAACAGGGGCACCACTGGGTAATATGACCATACGGGTCTTGATACCCACAAAAGTGAGTGGGTTATAGGGGAACGGCCCCATCCTCTGGATTCGTCACGTTTATCACAACTTCACCTAATTCAAACTCACCGCCAATTGTTTCGTCTCTTCCTACTAGCTCATCGTCTGTCGGTACCCTTTAGGAAAGCGCCGTTCACCTCTCCCTAGTCTCACCCTTCATTATGGCATGATTAAATAATTTGCAGACTCAACCTAGATCTGACTAACACAGGCTAGACTGGATCTAACCAAACCACACCTTACTTAGAATCAAATCCTATTTTAGTCTAGTCTAACTCAGATTGCCCTTAGACTTCCTATTTCATTTTTCATTCTACCACTTTATTTTTTAGAGCCACATCTACTTAGATCTCTCTCCTACTCCTTATTCACTTACTCTCTGGGAGTGAAGGCCAGATCATTGCCACGACTTCGTGATTTGCGGACTGGCCGAACTCTTGCCTGCTTTCCTCATTGCCCAGTTCTTTTAATTTCTTTGTGCGGGATCCCTCTACCTGTAATTCTACGATTTTGGGTCCGATTGTAAGCTTTCATCTTTACTTGACCTGTGTCCTTCTTGCCATGTGCTAGCGGTTGTCTGTCCGTTTGCGCAAAATTTTGTACATGTGCACGTGTGCCGTCAACCATTTTTATTTTCATTCACTTAGAGAGTAGTCTTGATCGGAGTTTCAGAGACGTTTCTGCGTGCTTGAGTATGTGCATATGCGAAGGCGTATTCATCTCATCTCCTTCACATATGAACTTTTTGTGAACGAATTTAACGGTTCTACTCTAAACGAAGTACGTTCTCATTGAATCGTTTGCTAAATGATTAGTGGGCTCCCTATTTAATCTCAACTGTGCACTCTGCTAACACTCCGACACCCACTTACAAAACCAATTATCCACATTCAATCGATTTTCCTTCTTGCGGAATCTCTACTCACTCCCTCTCTCAGATTGAAGTGGACATCGCGTGAAAGGAAGAAAGAAGGATCACAGTCACAGAGGCGTTGATCACAACAGGTGACATTAGTAAAGCAAGGGGCAAACAAAGCAAACTAGGTAGTGCAGCAGATCAAAAATGGAGAATAAAAGCAAAATTTCTCCTTTGCTGACAGCAATTTATTTTGCTTGTGCGAGCATGGAACGGAGGGGTCCGTCAAACTAGGTGCTAAGGAGAAACCGAACCAACGAAGACAAAAATTGATTTTCAAATATCAATATGCTTGAATTGGACCGAAAGAAACAAGAAAATTTAAATCAAAAGTCGAAACGCACGAAATGGAGCCAGAAGAGGAAATAAATTTCACAAAGCTAGAACGCATGAAACGTAGCTGGTTGCTAGTTCCTGTGCAACCTGTGCATTTAAGTATGAGGTTGCACAGTTAGGAACCAGCACACCAAACTCCCCAAATCCACTATTTAAAAAGCTAAATAGGCCAGAGTTGACGTTGTATTAAGATTATTTGACATCGCTGATAAACTCTTTTGACTGATTGCAGATTAGTAGGGTTTGCAGATTCGTCTAGTGTTAAAACATCCGACGAACTCAGTGCAAATGCATACAATCACCTATACCCACGCATTACAAACCGCAGAAGCAGGTCACGATCTCTGTATCGTGTCATTAATTGGGCTTCGTGCATCTTTTCTCGTATGTTCTGTGCCCCGTTAGCCAGACAGTCTGGAGCTGGGTTCTGCAGAAAACAAGATCAAGCATTCTCAGTAGAAGCGACAGTATCTTGACATGGTCAGAAATGCTTCGCGTTTGCCATTTTACCACTATGAGGACGCCTTATTTTCGGGCATACAAAGGATCCCTTTCAGTGGCGAATCATGACACTTGACCTGAGTGACGTATCTGCCTAAATGAGGACATACTATCTACAGTGAAGAGGCAGTTGAGGAAGCAGCTTGTGAATAATGACATAAATTGACAAACCACGAACTTAAGGGGAAGCTGGTAGCATCCCTATTATATTTGGCAACCAAAAAGGGGCCGATAATTTTCGGATCAAAGGAAGGTTGCTTCGCGGTCATGGAACGATTCAAAGAAAGTTTTCGTTAGCATAAAATGGGCGCATTGAAAGAAATCGTAATTTGCTAGCAAAAGACTGTGTCTAATATATTTGTATTTTCAGTATTTTTGTTCGAGATATTTTTCCTTAATGAGTATAGGTAGGGTTACGACCCTGTGTAACATAGGGCACTTAAGTTTTATGGTGTCGCACTTTGTGATAAACATGAAGATTTTATAAAGATATGTCTTACTGCATGCATATTAGGCTTTTCCAATATGACATCTAAGGCTTATGCATTGTATTGGCTTATTTCCAACTTTAGTACTTTGATTGTATTGGTAATTGGAAGTGACGGCGATAATTTTATTAACTTTATGAGATTACTCTGTACTATGTTTCTGTTAGCGCAACTTCCGCCGACCCGAACCATTTGATGGGATAAGGCAAGATTAGATGATGCCAAAATTGTGTAAAAACCCAGAATGCTATGTCTCAATTTTTTTCTAAAAGTCCTCCCATCGCAGCAAATCCCTAAACGTGCTCATGTGTCGTACAACCCAACAATCTTCCTTAATTGATTGCAAATAGCACAGAGATATGTTTAAGTAAACGCATGAATCTGCAAAGGTAAGTAGAAGATATTCCCTCTCCCAAGCGCTGTTTTTGTTTACATTGCGGTCAGAGCTGTGGTCTTCGTCACTTAGATAAAGTCATCACCAGCAGTTCTAGCCTGACCAATGCCTTGAAATTGCATTAAATAATGCTAAGTGCAGCTGTTTTGTTGACATAGTATGAAATAAGCAAGGTTGGCCGGATAAAGTTCATTTGTTTGGTATAGTGGAAGCTTCTTTCGCTCCCACCTCTTTGTCAACTTCATCCGCCTTACCTACTGTCGGTTTAAAAGTAGTAAGAAAGACACATAAATTGTACTGATGAGCTCGTAAATATTTTGTGCTTTGCCACACCCACCTAAAATAACATTTGCTATTCTGCCTTTCATTTTCGGTAAATTGCCTCAGTTATTGCCTTACTATTTTTCCTTCGCTCTCTATCTAAATCGATATCTCTTCCAATTACTAATAATAGTCGCAGTTGTCTCATTTAAATTAGAAATTAATATTTTATGGCACATTAAACCACACTTCAGTACAGATAATAAATTAATGAGTTTAAATAAGAACGCTGCGTAATTTAATCAATTAAGTGTTTGAATGATAAATTTGCATGGCAATATCACCCACTCATTGAATGTGACAGGCGATGCAGCTGTGGATTACTGCTCGTAACATCCATGAAAACAAGTCCACCTAATCTCGGTCTGCCCGATTGATTACCCACCGCGCCCCCCTAAAAGTAAACTATTCCTGGGCTAGAGCGTACATGAAACATCGGCTTGAGCTCAGTCCATCGCCAATCGCTTGCGTTCTTAGGATGTTATGCCAACAATTCAGCATTAGCTAATTTTGCAATCATGCATGAAGCTTGATGCAATTCAACCACATCTACCATCCCTACGTCTGGAATATTCAATGCAAAATATCACGTCGAGCAGGTAGTATGCGAGGAAACCACATGGTTTTAGGAATGGTGACTTAGCCACAATGAGCATACTCGCCGGTGGTGTCCAATTACTCGCATATAACGAGGCACTGTTTATAAATGCAGCCCCCAAAAGTAAAGGTCGTTGCTGTAACAGTCCCGGCAAATCATTGAGGCCCAATTCTTGCTTAGCGGAAAATGCAACATGTCATCGTCTAGATAACTGGAATATAGAGTCCACAACCCCAAACTGACGTCATCACTTTTCAGGAAGGTGGAGGCAGACAATGATCCCTTCCAGAGTACGACGACAACTTGCAAGCACAACTGACATGCCACTCTTCTTGACCCAGAATACAAAGTGAGGGTTGACGGTTGATGGATTTGGCTTGAATATTTGAACAACACTTGGACGAGTCCCACTTGAGTGAAACAAGAAAATGACAAGCCTAATGTATGATGGCGTTCCTACTTTAGGCATCCTCAAACGCGTTGTTGACACCATGAGGTGTATTTGCATAGCAGCAACGGTGTAAAATTTGTTTGATTGGGCTTTGAACCATGCAAGTGCAACGGTCTCTCCCGTCTGCGGCTTCTGCTACTAGCAGGTTAAATAGAATATCTGCAACAACATAGCGGCAATATCCTATGTGAGTTGTGATGGCGGGGAGGATAAATTTCCCGCAAAACAACATTATATTCAGATCATTGCATTTTAATTTCCTCGGGTAATTTAGGAGAGCACGAGCACGATCAAACACTCGTTGCATTTGCAGAGATATGCGCTATCTGCCCGATTAACCTTTCCAGCACAACACTCAAAGCACAGCAAGGAAGGAAATATAGGGGGGTATGTGATACTCAGTGCTTATATGTATCATATTACACGATGAAGAGGGATAGGAGTACAATCGGTGCCTCTAGTCACCCATGCGCTAGCAATTCTCCAAAAAAGAGGATTGTGTTGGTGTGAGCGTAAAGAAATTCTAGTCGGATGAGTTAAGCATTGGAGGAATGGAACATTATAGCGCGAAATGTAAGTAAACCATCAAATTTTGTATTTTAAGACATTTTGCTTAAGGAAAAGGGGACAATAAACGTGGTCTTCTATTCGTCACCTAAATGCCCTGTTTAGGACTATATTTGAAGTACCAACTCTGCCATAAAGAAGTAAATTAAGGGAGTCAAATGACAGATGAGATGTTACATGGCCAGTCCGATTTACGCGCAACATGTGGTCCAGATGTTTACAAATAAAGCTATTTGCTCGTTTTTACTCCCTGTTCATTTTTGCATTCATTGATGCCCAAGTTTATTACGTTATGCAAACTAGAGCTAATTCTATGCAAAAGCGGTTGCTTTTTCATGTGCAAATAAAAAACATGGTTTTAAGTATGTTGCATTGAGAGGCGTTGACTTTACGGCGAGTGGCGGTGTGAACGAGGAGTCGACATCACTGTGTTCTGTATCAACAACTCGAAAAGGTCAGTTGACAAGAATAATGAGGAGAAGAGGGATCGTTAATATTCAGCCCACCGTCAAGGTAAGGATTACCAATTCAGTATGACTTTTGGGAACGTCGATCTGTTGATAAAGAATTTCATGATTTTCGGCGTTGTGAAATCAATTTTCCATTCTTTCGCCTCATTCCATGCAATTCAATGCTGGCCTGTGTGAATTATCACTACGTGCATTCCGTAGACATTAATATCAATCTCTTGAGTTATCTCATCAAAATAGCTTTTCATCAATCTGCAGATTGATGTGGATATCTAGGAAAATGACTTGAGTATTTTTTTGTAAGTAGGAATTTCAAACCGACCAAGGGGTTCGCCTTCTCTCAGTCTCAGTCGTTTATTTTTAAACCAAAGCACGCTCCGGTTCCGCACATTAATCTGTTTGCATGTAGGTGTCATAACTGGCGACCTCGTTTCGGTTTACAAGGCCTTTATGGAAATACGGCTCGTGTCTGTTGACTTCATTACCCCGTGCTTTCACGTGGCTAAAAGAGGGCTAACCTATCAAGGAATGGGTTTTTTGATTGAGTGCGAACTGCTCAGCCTGTGTACCTTCGTTACCTCGGGTAGTATTCTCTATTTCCATCCCGAAATTGCACGACTTTCCCACACCGAGAGTAGTTGCCATTGGAATACGGCTTTAGCACTTCCGTTCTCAAGAACCGTTGACATACTCCGTTTTTGCCTGTTATCTCTGTAGGTCAACCTGCATTCATTCACAAATGAGGGGAATCGAGGCCATTTGCGCTTTCCATGCAGTATGTTACTTTAAATTCGTCATCTCTTCCTACTCAGTCACTCTCGTCTCAGCACCTTCCAAGGATTTCGCTCGTCTTAGCGTTATCAGCTACATTTTTTGATTTATTTTGCCACCTTCTCTCATTTTTAGAAGTATTTTTGTCCTGATTAAGTAAACCATTTATTCTTGAAATAGGCTTCTTGTCTTATCTAGACGCGATTTGCCCTGGATAGTTTCCTTCTATGCAGGGCGTATTTATAACCACTCAAAATTGCAATTTGGTCGATGTCTCCATCCCTGTTAGAAATATTTTTGCTCTAAAACCTTCCTTGGAGAATTTTTGAACCAGATTACATACGAGCAAAAGGGACCTGAAAGCACATTCGTATGCTGGTCGGATTCATTAAACGCCTTTTTGCCATTCTTTCATAAATTTACGTGTTGACTGAAAAAGAGCTGCACTGATTGCACGCCTGAAGCGTGCGTTGTCGCGATTTTTCCTGCCAGCATCAACTTTAGATGGTGAAGCATCTATCAGTATTACAAACATTAAATAAGTTCACGAAGTACCCTACTTTTACCAGTATACCGTAATTTACATGCCAAATTATTGCTATTTTGCACATCTCACGGGCTTGCCATGTCCACGTTTCGTTTCCGGCGATGCCACTTGCTAGACGTTATCCAGTTAAATAAGTCACCTTTTGCATTGGTCAAAGCATTTTCTAATAAAGCCATGACTATTTTCGTGTCAAACACTAGAGTTTTCGTACCAGGTATTTTTTCCCTTTTATTTCCCATTGACGAAGCACCTGATGCAAACTAAGGCCAATAAGTGTCTAAAAAAGGCCCTCAAAACCATCTCTCATTGGCTGCCATAATCCTGACTCTCCAAACCTCTCAAGTGTCAAGGCCAACAGACCTCTCAGCTGTCTCAGAAGGCATCGCGTCGGAAAATTTGTCAGCCAGCCATCGTTGTAGGGAACTGAATGAGGTATATTTCAACCATTGAACTGATCCGCCCAGTATGGAGGCCGCATTGAACGCAGCAACTGCAGCCGACGTCTGTTTATTGGTGAGCATTAGTCGGGCCGCCTATCCGGCGCGGCGCCTGCTATCTTAGTCGCCACTCGTGGCATCTCTGTGGCTGAGATCAGCGTGGGGACTACGCCGCCCAAGCTTAAAGCTGCGTATGTGACCAATAGTCATTGAAACAATCAAGTTGTTCGAGTAAACAATTTGTGGTTTGTTGACTTATGCATCGCTACTGGGATGAGACTACTGGGTTGCCAGAACGCATCTAGCTGCAATTCTTTGTGCAAAATACCAATATCTGAGTCCACTTCCGTAGTAAACTTGATTAAATTGCCCCTGCAACTTATTATTTGTTTTTAGTATCTAAGGCGGAACAGTCCGATCGAGTTTAAACGTCAAATGTGGGCGACTTGGCTGGTTTTGGAATGGTTGTACGACTTAAACAGTCACTTTTAGCGATGATTGCGTCTTCTCTAGGTGCTCGTAGTTGTAGGTGGATCTAAAAATGCTGTCGGAACGTGCGATATTTGACAGCCAGAACACCTCAAAGACAATTATTTGGCTTTCAAATGTTGGGCCGTGACCTGTTGACGAGATTTATGAGTGCCTGTCACAACAGGTTTTACGGCGATATTGCTTTAGGCATGTACTCACTGAAGCCTATGCCTTCCGAATTGAAGTAAGGCGTGCAATGTGACAGTTAGCATTACACGCACCTTAGCTAGTTCTATAGCAATCGCTAGGAGTCATCAGACAATTTCTTTGCTCAATTTTACATCCAGTTGCTTGAACTGTTTTTAAACGCCTTATAGGCTTTTGCCTAAAAAAGAAACATGAGGGATGAAAAGCCGAGGACAAGCACTCTACACTTGGCAGCGCATTCAAGTGAAAGCTCATCAGCATGGGTGGTTCCGCTCATTCTCTTCCACCTCCTTTGCGCGCGCTATGATGATTTACAAAGTTTGGTTAAGTTATGGAAGCACAAAGGCAAGCGATGGCCGCTCCTACGAAACCGCATGCAAAGTATGCTGTCTAAAGCCCACATCAGACAGCACTGGGAGACAGCATGCAGCACGTGCCCTCAATCGAGTCACACGTGTCACGTCTTACTATTCCGTTATTCGCTAGCGTCCCCCTCCCACTATATTATCCCCCTCGCCTCTGCTCTTCTTCCCATTCTCTTCTTCTGCTGCTCTTCTCTTCGCCTCCACTTCACTTTCAACCTCTGACCGCGCCGACCCAGAGACGTCAGAGAGCCAAAACAGAGAAATAGAGTATAATTCAAGGCTATTCTGTGCTTCTATCGCCTCCGCTTTTCCTTATGATATACTCTAGTCCCTCATTCTTGCCTCATTTTTGCCTTATTTCAATGCCGCTGCATATACTTTTGATGAAAATCACATTAAAAAGGAATTGTGACTGACCTATTTGGGTGCTCTAATTTAAAACAATAGGACTTTTATTAAGCTAAGTTTAATAAATTTTTGTTTTGTTTAACTGTCTATTTGAATGTACAATTGAGTGGATTCAGGATTAGAGGTGAGAAAAGAGGACTAAGGCGCGCTGCACCACAGCACTGCGTGGTCATCCTATAGTATCTACTGCCATTTCTTGCCCCCTTTGGCATAAAATACATGCAACCTTGCATCTACTAAAGGACAGCACTTATTAGCATAGCCATTCGTGATATACGACACCAATTGTTCCAGTCATTTGACCAATGGTAGGCATCAGAAACGCACCTTCGTTAACTCAATGGTAATATTTAGGGGTGAATCATTGAGTCCTGCATTAAGTTTGCTGTGCCGCACTTAATCTTTATGCCTCAAATCTGCATTTGCAATCAACAAATTAGCAACAGCATTAAAAGGCCTCCTGATAGATAGCAACTTTCCCAATATTAATGCCCTACTGCGGAAGCACTATGGTAAGTTACAAGAGTTTAGGCTTGACTCGATCGAACTGGATTGGCCCGGATCAGAGCAGACCAAAATACTTGCCTATGTTCGGTTATGGCAACCGTGGATTAAAAAAGAAAGAAGATGGTAGACAGGGCCATCTTATTTATCTCTCATACCTCATCCTCAGAAGCGCCTTGTACTTTGAGCACGAAGCTAATAGAATCCGACTAATCGAGGCTGCTGCTCAATTATTTCAATCGGTTTCAGGACTATGCAAATAAAATGGGTCGCAGTCACGTAAATTTGCGCTATTTTAGCCTTCTTTGCCAAAAGGAGCCCCTGATCCATCGACTAGATCCAAATTGAACCGTATAGCACGGCAAACGTCATAGCCACCAAAGATGGAAGAAACGCATGAGTGTGAAGCTTAAAAATCCGAATAAAACTAGAAAGTGGGTCACAGTCGCACGCTTGTATTATCTTAGTTTCTATACTGAAATTATTCTTGGTGCATTGCGGTCACTCCTTTATATATAACGTTTTGCAATTTAACTGTAATTCACGGGAGCGAAAGTAGCCCAACATGTAATTCATAACAGGCTCCTCGTACAATCGCGGGACAAAATTTTGTGGTTTAGCAGGAGACTCGCCTGCATTGGCACCGTAGCAAGCCATCAACCAGGATTTTGTAAGAGCAATTCCAGATCAAAACAAGGAAAATATAGAACACCGTGCACATAGGCTGACATGATAGTTTTGCGTGTCCATCGTCCTATGAAAAAATTAGTAGTATAAGCCACAAATTAAATCCCTACATCATTCAGATCTTTTCTATGGCAATGAAACGATTTGAGCAGCTCATTCTTGATTAAAGTACTTTTATTGCCTTGCCTATGGGCTTCTAACTACAACACTGATGATGCACTTCATGTAAATTAATTTACTTAGCATTAATTGTTTGATTTTTGGGTTCGCGGAGCAAAGTAAAATGGTTCAGTAAACGGCTACTGTTAATTTATGCATGAGAATTATGATAATAGGCCAAAAACAAGTCATTTTCTGTCAGAGTTTCGTACAAATTAATGCTATATGCGCGATTTTGGTTCAAAATTCAGTACTAAATCACCCACTCATAGTAAATTATGCTTTAGCTAGAATTGGAACATTCTCGTGGGATTTAGATCCAACAATGGCGTTCCCACTAAGTGGTCCTTAGTGCTTAAGATAAGTCTTTGAAACAAACGTGAACCATTTTTACAAATATTATGATGCTTTTGTGCAGAAAGGGATACTGTTTACCAACGATGTGAAAAGCAGCTTCCACAAATCACCTTGGAAATGCTGTGCAAATAACTTAAAGACATGCTTCTTTTAAAACATATGCATCCTGCCGTAAACTCATGTCTTGAAAATTACAAGTCGAATTGAGATTTTGATTAAGTGCATATTAATGAAAAGAAATCGTACCAAATTTTATGCACTTATTCATCTTATTACACCCTTCAACTCCATCCCATTGCGCACACTCCAAATTTCCGTGACCGTTGGCCTTTGAAACGGTATAACCGTGAATTGGCGTAGTACACCGCCACTAAGGCGGCCGTTTGAAGCCATTGGCGTCTTTATGTAAATGTCGACGAGAGCATCTATCGTGCAATATTTGGCAATATATCGTTGGTCTTCATGGCCTGAAGCTGTGCTGCGATGGACGGAGGTCGGTCGCGCGACCAGCACTAAGGAAGAATTTCTCTTTCTTGTCCTACGGATGCATATTTAAGAGCTTGAATTTGCTGCGTGATGTTGGCATGAACACTTGTTGGGAACTCTTATGCAGCAATAACAAGTCCAATATCTCGGTGAGATGTGTGCAGAGAGTTGTTCCTTGCTTGCGCTAAGCAAATGCACTAAGTCCAATAACGAGAAGAGCATTGACCCTGCTCAATGTTTTGAGTGGTGAGATCGCCCCATGGCGTTGTCGTGTCGACGGTCTTACATTCCATTCCTTGGTTCCCATAAATCTCATTCCACAACAGTGCGGGCTACTAGGCTTCAGAGAATACAGAATTTTGCTTTAAAAGTCATAGAACTTTACACCAGTCTCGCTGTATGAAGGTCAATTCCATGACATCTTTTATAAATCAACTGGCCTACTGACGTTTTGCAGTGGTGGTAGGGACCGTGCCAACTAAATCTGGTCGTAAAGATTAGAATTCATTGCACGTTTTATCCAAGTCACTTTGCTAATATGCATGCCACTTGTGTCGGCCTGGAAAATGTTGACGTGGTGTTGCAGCGTGGACTTTCCATTGAAGTTGGTACAGCAAATAAGCTGTAAATAATAAAATGTAAAATTAAACGCTGGAATGCGATTTGCGCCATTGCCAATGAATGTTTACATATGCAAAGGGAAGCCTAGCGTGTTAAAGTGGCATTTTACAGGTTCAGAAGTCAACCATAATTACACAGATCCTGGCAAACGCTAGTTGAATCTTATAATGAAAGTTTGGAAGGAAATATGGGTGTCATTTTGAGTGTTTATATCTTTAATGATTTTTATACTTATGCAAAGTGATTGAACACTCCACCTTTTTGATGGCAGCCTTACCTAATGTGGTCAAGAAGCAAAGTTATTAATCATTTAAAGCTAAACACGCCCAGTAATGTGACTAGCATCTAAACCCGGCATCAGTTATACAGATAAGGTAGATATTACTTATTGGCTGTCAATGATAAAAGCATCTAACCTACCTGGGTTACTCTGAAAGCATAGTCTGCTTTCTTCCTACGCCAACAATCCAACCAATTTAAGCATTTTGCCAGCGCAAAGAGTACACGCCTTAAAATTGATGTCCTACAGTCCTGTGTCGCATTTACTTAGCAATGGCCCTTTAAATCCAATGCACCAGAATTTACTGTGAATGTTTCTTCGCGTTTGTAGGAAGAGCAATGTGCTAGCATTCTAAAAACAATGAGAATAAAAAAGCAAAGTGAAGGAGAATTTTATTGCAGCTGTGATAAGTGGTTGGCAAAACAGAAGAGCCTAAACATGGCAGTTGAGGGGATCCGTCGATCGACCAAATGAGACGAATCAGAACCGAGGTCCATAATGAGGAATGTGCACACTTCAACAAAACCACTTGATGATGGTTTATTTAAGGTTGTTTACAGCCACCTCGAACAGTGACAGCTTGACTGGATCTTCAAGTCGGAGCATTAGTTGCTGAAGGCGCTGAGTGCGTAGGGAAACAACTAGGTCCTAGCAACGCTACTTCAACTTCTTTCTGACAATAAGAACAGGGTTGACGTATGCGCAACATGGTAATTCTTCAGATTTTGCAGTTTTCTGTTTGCTGCTTCAGGCCTTGGGGACACTCTCATTGGCACCGTCGGTGCATACGTAATCGTAGAAACGGCGCAATTGGTGCGCATCAAGCCTGTATAATCCCACTAACAGAAAATCAGTAAAAGTGGGTTGTTGACATTTTCAAATGGCCCTTATAATCCGTCATTCTTGAGCTGTTTGAGTTCTTCCGTAGTAAATCCATGGACACCTTAACTGTGCAAGCCTATGCATCGTACTCGCAGGACTCCATTGAATTGCAGGAAAACGGCTTACTATTCTAGCTACAAAAAAGTATTTACCATGAGTGAGATTGTTATACAATATCAGTAATTCGAAGGTTGTAAACGGTGTTCGGTCACTAAACTTTAAAGGAAATAAGCCAAACTCAAGGCATTAAGGGCTGGAGAGTAAGAGAGTTAGGAATCATAGCTGCACCGAATTGGAGGTGCTAAGTGGTTTTGTATGAAATCGTGTTCTCAATTGCAAAGGTTTAGAGGAACTGCTGCAGCAGGAAGTCGTAGCTTCAGATTCCTTAATTAAAGGTTCTAACAGGCAGACGGAAAACAAGAGAAGGCCACTCGAAGCAGTCTTTATTAACTTGGAATACGAGACTGGGTTGCGTGAGGGGGTCGTGATAAGTGCGTAAATCGTTCTTCGTTCCCAAGAATTTGTATCAGAAGATGCACATGATCAACCATTTCCAACTAAAGTATATCCTCGGTAAAGAGTTTACTGAGAAGCCCTCTATAGCTGATCGAGAAACGCAGTTGCAATGTCGTGCAAATTTAATACCTATCAAATCCATCTCATGTGGAGAGAATAATGCACCGTGCTAAAGTATGAGAAGTATATGTACCATTATATACGCCAAAGAACAATTTATATTTCTCTTTGATTCGCTTGATTCCTTGTTTAATTTTGCTGTGGGAAGTAAAGTAGTGGCTGAAGGCGTACGCAAATATACCGTCTGCAACGAAGAACACAACGACTTGGATTGGATGCAGCAGCACCTCCTGCGTCTCAGCAATTGCAAGTTCGGCTTGTGCGTGCAATGGTTCCAGGGATTCAGCTCACTTTTGGAAGCAGAGCACCACGCAAAGGCACATGCTGGTAAGGTTTGATTGCATTCCATGTTCCTTGCCCTTCCAGTTACGTCCCTATTCCAATGAAGACTAAAACGTGTCCTGACATCAGATCCGAGTTTCCTAAAAGGATTAAGGGGTTTCGAGAACCGCGATTCTTTTTAATCCCACGTGCTTAAGGAGGCACAAGCGNCACTAAAATTTAAAAGAAATAAGCCAAACTCAAGGCATTAAGGGTGGGAGTGCAAGAGGGTTAGGATTCATAACTGTACCGAATTGGAGGTGCTAAGTGGTTTTGTATGAAATCTTGTTCTCAATTGCAAAGGTTTAGAGAAACTGCTGCAGCAGAAAGCCGTAGCTTCAGATCTCTTAATTAAAGGTTCTAACGGGAAGACGGGAAACAATAGAAGGCCACTCGAAGCAGTCTTTATCAACATGGAAGACGAGATTGGGTTGCGTGTGGGGATCGTGATAAGTGCGTGAATCGTTCTTCGCTCCCAAGAATTTACATCAGAAGATGCACATGATCAACCATTTCCAACTAAATTATATCCTCGGTAAAGTGTTCACTGAGAAGCCCTCTATAGCTGATCGAGAAACGCAGTTGCAATGTCGTGCAAATTTAATACCTATCAATTCCATCTCATGTGGAGAGAATAATACACCATGCTACAGTATGAGAAGCATATATACCATTATATACGCCAAAGAACAATTTATATTTCTCTTTGATTTGCTTAATTCCTTGTTTAATTTTGCTGTGGGAAGTAAAGTAGTGGCTGAAGGCGTACGCAAATATACCGTCTGCAACGAAGAACACAACGACTTGGATTGGATGCAGCAACACCTCCTGCGTCGCATTAATTGCAAGTTCGGCTTGTGCATGCAATGGCTCCAGGGATTCAGCTCACTTTTGTAAGCAGAGCACCATGCAAAGGCACATGCTGGTAAGGTTTGATTGCATTCCATGTTCCTTGCCCTTCCAGTTACGTTCCTATTCCAATGAAGACTAAAACGTGTCCTGACATCAGATCCGAGTTTCCCAAAAAGATTAAGGGGTTTCGAGAACCGAGCTTCTTTTTAATCCCACGTGCTTAAGGAGAAACCAGCGTGCTCTGCTAAAGAAAAGGAAGAAAAATTTGCCGCTGCATTATCTGCGGGCCAAATTTCGACGACATCGATGTGACATATTCCCAGCTATTCTTTGCGATGCACTCGAAGACACGCTTGAGCCCGATCAGCAAGATGTTGTAAGCCGTTCTAATCTGCGTGCATAGATTGCACAAATGCTTCCGATGACCTACCGATTTGGTGAGTTAATAAGCAATTTAAGAGCCTACCTGAAATGTCATTACTTAGATTAAAATGCAATCTGGATGAGATCACATAATCCGAGACCTCCATAAAAGTGTAAAATGTGGACAAATATTTTTAGAACATAAAAGCAAAATATGCTTTGATTAAGTTTTTGCCTTTCAAAAGAATGGTCTTCACTTTACTGCTATTTGTGGCATTATTAAATCTGGATATGGTTGCGACTGCATTTTTCTGGTGGTGTCTGAATTAAAGATAAGCCTACAATAGTCCAAGAAGCACTTCGGTTTCGCCAACTACGGAGTGTTGGCTCAAGTGCAAGCTGAACTCATGTGAATTGTGAGCCCAGGCACTGTTTGCTGTAATTAGTGGAACAATTTCTTAACCTTAAGAAAGATAACCTCTAGGATATGCAAAAAACTCGCAAGTAATTGACACAGTAATAGACATCACGTTAACGCTGAGACGTCACACATAATGAACATCCAGATTGAATTAACGTGGTCAGGAGGACTAGTTCGATAGCATTCGGAATGC
This sequence comes from Taenia hydatigena, assembly GCA_036345935.2. NCBI lineage: Eukaryota > Metazoa > Platyhelminthes > Cestoda > Cyclophyllidea > Taeniidae > Taenia > Taenia hydatigena. The sequence goes on from JADWOT020000010.1 coordinate 3,758,006, forward strand.
AAAGCTAGCGCTCCAGTATGTATGGTTTTGCACTGAGGGTGATTTTGTGTTTTTGCTATCAACGTGGGGAAGATAGAAATGCAGCAAAGTTGCGCCTGATTAGGGCCATGAAAATGGTATGAAATACTTCGAGATCAAGACCGACGTCCGAGTCCGCAAGCATTTATCTTTAAAGCTTTAGATGATATCTAGCTCATAACTTTGTCTACGCGCATTCAAAAGCTGCGAACTGATAAAAAAATATCATGCTCGAGGCAAATGCTGTGGAGTATTATTTTCCAAGCGATTTTCAGAATGAAATCACCTAGCCTAGATTTGGAGAGAGTAAAGATTCGTTGGGCCGTGCCAAACAAATCAGTTCAGCTAGTTTGGATCAAGAAGCTCACTGATCATCACAACAATACCTAGAGAGGAGACAAAGCGAGAGAGCGTTTACATTTGCCTGCTGGCACCGCTGAACCCGACAGAAGTGTTCCGAGGTCTGTCGTACAGAAGCACTAATGCGTTATTTGTTTACAATCGAAAATGAAGTGCGTTAACTAACAACATGGGTGACATTTAAGGTTGCTTATTGCCACTTGGCAAAAGTTCTATGACGCTATGATAAGATAGTTGGCGATTCCTAGTTTCTTTTTTGTTTAGCAAAGCAGAGAGAGAAACTTGGTAGTCGTGTAAAATATTGAAGCAAATGAATGCCAAGTCTTGCTTTCTTTGAAGTAATCTGCATCTCATTGTGTCATGCGGTTCATTCACTGTTTGGATATGAATGAGGACACTCATTTTCTTCAGCACTTGCATCCACTAATTTATGTGGCTCCAAACGATCTATTTTGTGTCCCTTCTTGCATTGCTGTATGCATGCGTGGAACCAAAATAACACGTCGAACTTGCCTTTAAGTCATTTGTTGCAGTCCGCCATGGACCGTGCTAGATTTATTGAATTATCTAGTGTGAAGCTTAAATGTTTTATAAAATACTGACACCATACCAATAACTGCTATTTGCATTAGACCAGGTCTCCAGCTAATCGTACATTTACCAGTGGCGTTACATTACGAACCACATAAAATGCATTAATTGTTTTAGGCCAAGCAAGCTAGTATTGCATGCGCGTGGTAAACGCCACCAAGTGTAGGGAATTAAAGTAACCAGACGCATTGTAAACAAAAAGAACCACTGGTTTTTAAATATTATGCTGATAAATGGTTGGAGAATTAGGCAAACTGAAGCTTCTAATGATGTGCAGATGCTTCAGAATGCCTCAAGTGGGCCAATCGAAGCAGGTTCTCCAAATAGTTTAGCGCACCCAATCGGGAGTGAATAAATAGATACACGTGCAAGTGATCCAAGCCCATATTTTGTGCCGCGTTGCGCTAGTGGCTCATTCAAATCATTTTTGCATTTCGCGAATTTCTGCTTCGTTATAAAATCGCTGTCAAGACAAGCGTCCCGTTGGTAAACGGCGAAAATTCACACAAACTACCGACAGCTGCCACAAAGAGATCACAGAAATTGGGCATCGAATAAATATTTCTAGCTATAAACACAGTGTTTTCTTCCAGCGGCTGACATCGGAGAGCTAACACAGATGTTTGGCGTGAAGTCATGTTCATAGTACTACCTGACTAACTTTCAGAATGACTCGTAACTCAATGTGCAATGTGCGCTGCCTTAGGTTTCAGTGACAAAATAGGAGCCAGTCTATCACCAGCGGCAGTAGTCCGCTCAATATTTCTAATTTTAGGTCTTTCTGCTGCTTATCAAGTTTCCGAGAAGCCAGTGAGCCAGAGTAAGGTAAAATTTCACGGAGCCAGTTAAACATGTCCGAGAAGCATTATCAAGCTCAAAAAATTGATGGGATTTAGGCATAGGTGTAGATTGCTTTCGCTGCGGTTGCTGGTGTCCACATCAAAACTAAAATTATGGAGTCGGTAGCGCCTATCACTTTTACTGACAACGATGCAATGGCGAAATCGATGTTATTGGCGAGAGTAGATTTTACGAAGTGAATCCGGTATGCATCTGAATGGCCGATCGCGTTCTTCTCATCCATTAAGCCACTAAGTAGTCTGCTTAATAATTAGCCGTAGGATGTGCGCGCAGTGCGGTGTCACTATTATTGGCATAGCAACGAAGGCGTAGCCTTGAGGAGAGATACTACTATAAAGATAGTAAATGAAACACTCTGCTGCAGGCAACGGGGAAATGGTGGTATTAAATGAACAAATTAGAAAGGTTGTGCGCAAGTAATATGCAATGGTTGACGATGATTCGGTTGCTTTACTAGAACATGCTGTACTTGGCGAAAAATCTATAAAAAGAATTTTGGTCAAGGCACATAAAGGCAGCGGGCTCGAAGTGTTTAGACGAACGCCACCGTATATCGATCCTTACCTTGCATTTTTGTATGGTGAGTATCGATGTAGCTCTGTCTACGAGCTGTTATTGTTTGGCTGGTCCTACAGGGCCTAAAATGAAGGAAAGTAGAGGAAGGTAGTGGTTTGTTTATGACTGCAGGCTTACTGTCCGGTGGTGGTGTTAGTTTTCTGAATCGCTGTGGCGCATTACACTGCAAGTGGTTGGTACTGGTTAATGCTGCTGGGGTAGAAACAAATCTTTACCATAAAATACACTAATCTTGTTATGGTACATAGTCGAGGACTTTAGCCACTTCATGGTAACCGAGAGGAAATGCTATAGACAGGCCAGATATGCATAACAATCCCGTACACTAGGTTAAAAAATATTTGGAAATTCAAGACAATTTCATTTGTTTGTCGTGCTCCAAAAGAACAGGCAAGTGCATCATTACGCTTCAACGTGCTGGTCGCTTAATGTAAAGCAGTGAAGTCGTTTAGTCTGTAACATGTAGGACCACTATTACCACGTCTTGGTGTAAAGTCTGCACACAGAACACTGTTCCACACGGAAGCGCAATTTTTTATGAAATACTCGACCGTGATAATTGCGCCTACTCATTCTTCTATTCTAGAGCACAGGTATCCCTGTTCTCATCAGTGGACAAATGAGCGACACTGTAATTTTATCAATCGTTTTTATGAACCAACAGCTTGTCAAGATAAATGACACAGTTATCGCATAAAAGATGGCCTCATGGATCCATTGGTCGACACACGGATTTATGCAGTTTGATGAGAATGGCATATGTGGCCCAAACGTGGGCGATCTACGCACTCGATTCCATCAAGAGCTTCTGTATCACCGCTCTTTTCTGATAGATAGAGATCGCACGCCTTGACGAATAGGAGATTATCGAAATGCTGCTGAGGAGGCCTGCGACTACAATGACAAATAGGCACTATCTAATCAATAATAGTAGTATCTTACCTCAATTCAACCACTATAGTCGTGCTTGCGCTACATGCAACATTGATATAAATGAGTGAAAAGCAACAACGAATAAGAATATGGCCAGGAAGAAGATCCTTACAAAGGCTTGGTGAAAGGAAGTGGATGCATGGACATGGCAAAGAATCCATTTTTAATCAAACTAAGATCTTACTCACAACTTCGAAACTAACTATATCATTGTCAACCGCCTAAGTAATGAGGCAGAAAAGTAATCCGATTAGTCCATCGGTGCCTTCATCAACTACCACGGCCACAGAGTGTGAATAAACTATATCCGTCGAGGATCGATGCATTGGCCGTGTTTACTCTCATTGTTTATTTCGTTATCAAATGTCTTAGGCTAGGACATATACGGCACCTTACCTCGATTACCTTCCTTTTTAATTAGAACAGCCGAGGAAGGCATGAGTTGATGGATCACCTATATTTTGCTATGTACATTCTAATACTTTGTAATCCACACCTCGGCTCATCTAGCCCTACCTTTTGCCACACATGCTTAGCACGATCTCCTATTTTGCAGGACTTCAATACAAGTGTGCAACCAAGGTATAGGCAACAATGTCATCCAATTTTATCAGCAAATATGAAACATTAAAGCTTCAGCCGTTTGGCTCCTGCGTATAACACGCCCTCCCTACCACTTTTTGTGATATCGGCGTACAGCACAAATCTATGCAAATGCAAAGAAGGTGCGGCTGAATCCGCGCTTCATTACAGTATTTACAGAGATCAGAGTGCAGTGAACCAATTGTAGTTTATTTCCACAAGAAGGTTATCGTCTCCGTCACCACTGACATGGACTACTCACTTTGTATACACAATAATCCGGAGGCATGAGAGAACATAGATCTTGCAAGTCCTGAAGCGCAGTCAAGCTAATTATGCAGTGCTGTCGCTGTACGAGCACATAGGATAATGCTAGTGATGTCGATGAAAATGTTTGAAATGCACCATAGGTAAATAGGACAGGTGAAAACCAAGACCATTTTACGGTAGACTAGTGGTGGGAATCGCCACAGGACTAGTGTTGCTTCATACTTAAAGCAGTCCAAACACGCTCGAAGTAAAAAGAAATCCTGTTACACGCTCATGCGAATATCGTTGTTTGGCACTGCCTTATAATTTTTGTGATACGCATAGCTAAGTCTACTCAGTGGGAGTGTTGCTGTAGTGGAGTGGAGAAAGGGCAGAACAAAGCTCTTGATCGGATCAACGCTACACTTGATTTGGGTCCCACTCGAAGCGCAAAGATCGCATGCGCTGCTAAATAGACGTCACTAAGCCTGTTATCAGCACCGGAGATGGGAGGAGTTGCGCTTTGGACATGACTCCTGTTGAAGTACTCGCACAGTGGAACAGGTTCCATCGGACCGATATTGGGAGAGGATTTCTGAAAACGCTACGCATTTAGTGCCGATTTGTTTCCACACATTCTTTTACTTAATTGATTCCGATAAAGGTATCACCTGATGGTACCATAACTTGCCTTAAAAAGTCATCAAGTCTTGTAGCCTAAAATGACAGTCAGCACCGTTGGCCAAGTGGTATGTCTCATTAGGGCAGTAGTGCGATTGTACGGAAGTGTCCTCCCTACAACTTTCTCAGAGGGTTGTTAAATTCGCAAACATCGTTGACTATGCAATATTCACTAGCAACCCTTGAGAGTAAATCAATGGAAATTTCGAGGTAGTTTTCTTCCCTTCAGCCTCATCGCATCGACTCGCCTCAAACAGAACAATGCTTTAAGTATGCAGGTAACCACCCTAAGGCGAAGGTGAGACAATGGAGTTTAAGGTCACGACAGCCGCCAACACCTGGTAATAATGATTCATTTAACTAAAGCAAAGCTTTGGCCAATATTAACGCAAAAATAGGATTAAGCTCAGAGGTCGCATTTTTGGCTGGCGTCGGAGCATCTGTACGAGGTCGGCAGGAAAGGATGATGTGCCGTTCCGGCCTATGTAATAGGCCATACCCCTATATACTAGACCGTCGGACACTCAGTGGCCGCCATTCACTCTCCGTCGTCAGACAATATAGCAAAACGTAGTGACCCAATCGATATTCTTCTCTTTGGCTCCATTTGGTGCATTTTGACTTCGTGTAATCGATTTCTAAACTATTTGCATTACATTGTGGCGGCTTCGTAACATCTAACGTCATAAAATTGAACTGTACTTTACAGGAACGAAGCAACCTAAAATTTGAGACATAACGCACTCTTTTTGCAGCCGCAAGACAAATTGCTGTGGTTTAACAGAAGGCTTACCTTATTTGGCATCTGAGTCTTGGTAGGATCAGTTTCATATCAAACCTGGTGATCTCGGCTGCACTTTGCTCTTTATTAGAAAGGCCGAGGATCATCAGTACAATTACACCTATAAATAATCGCCCACTGATGGGTGATCATTTAGACGGGCTTGCATCAAAAGACACTCCCTACCAATAAGACATTATGAATGCCACATGTGGTTAGCTTGGAGAAGATAGAAGGTATGTTCTCGTAAGAAAACTTTTACTTTGCATTTTAAAGGCACAAAATTCAGTATCGCCATGAAGCAAAAGCCTGCTATCACGAGTTTGGTGCAGGTTAGCACACTCCTTTTCGCTTCCAATGTTTATGGGGAGGAAGATAGCAGTTGGTCCATAATGACTGTCATGGAACAACGTTGAAGTAGCTATCATCTCATTGGTAGATGATAAGTTAGACCACGACGTTGACCGTGCTTGAGATGCAAGCTGGCATGACCGCCAAAATTTTATGATCTGTTGTCAGAGGTTGCGATGGTTCCGATGCCAAATGTGGTCTTAAGCAATGCGCCCGTAGAAAGCTGGAACAGAAGTTAACGTCGTGTTCACAGGCACGAGCACGCACACGCAGCATGGAATTAAGATGGATTCCTCGATAAGAAGTGTCTGAAAAAGTATATTCTCTTCTAAATTGCACCTAATTCATACATCCATTCTGAGTCTATCATATGAAGCATTTATCATGTGGTCATGCCCCATTGGCCTTGGTCTTTTAAAAAAAATCTCAAAGTAGACGGTCCGATAAGGTTCAGGCGTATGCCGACCATTAGCAGCTCACGTAGTTGATCGTAGACACGTTGTCATTTATAAGTGCGCCTCCTCAGAAATGTCTTATTACGGGGATCCTGTTTGTAATTTGAAAAAGAAGTGCAAAAGTTGGCATGGCAAGGCAGTGTCAGCTAATCGCGCACCTACTACATGACACTTCGTGGAGATGTGGAGAATGAGTAAGTTGCCTTTTTATCATCTCGGTGTGCTCCTTGTGAAAGTGCTAAGAGCTCTTATTTTCAAAACCAACTTTCCGCAACAGTTAATCTCTTATTGGTTTGTCATTGGTTTCACTAGTCCTGCAGCCGCATGATCGGCTCGATTGATCATTCAAACAATATACGGTGCCATGATGTCAGCACGATTTTAATCCATTTAAATGCGTTTAGTGGGTTAAGTATGGAAACATTTTGTAATTTTCTGCTGCATCTGCCCTTTGCCATCGATGAGCGTTACTAAGGCTGGTATTAAACATGTGTGCACAGGATAGATGCCTAATTAATGGAGGGTGTTGGAGACTAGATTAGGCAGTCTCCCTTCCACCACGGTTTTGAGCTGGCCCTGATCATACAGTAATCACTGTCACACCCACAATCTATCTGCAAGCACTAAGGACCAATAAGGGAAGATTGGCACATGGAAACGCCCAATGATTTGCCGCCATAGGGGAACTTTTAGAAGACATTAAGACAGCATTCTGGGCGTGTGGACACTTGTAGCATCATCTACTCATGCCTTAGCCTATTAAACGCATCGGGTCGGCAAGGGTTGCGGTTACAGAAGCAAAGTACAGAGAAATCTTATAAAATTCAATCATTTCCAATTACAAATACAATTAGGGTAATAAATTTGGAAATAAGCCAAAACAGCGCACAATCTTAAAAATCGTATTAGAAAATTCTAATATGCATGCAGTAAAATGTATCTTTTTACAATTTTTATATTTACCACAGATTGCAAAACCATAAAACTTAGGTGTTTTATGTTACACAAAGTCGTAATTTTGCCTATATTCCTTTGAGAAAATACCTTGACTAAAATGCAGAATATACAAATGCGCCTATTTTATGCTGAGAAAATCTATCCTTGAATCGTTACATGACTGCGAAGTAAATTTTCTTTGATTCTTAAAATTATCGGCTGCTTTTGTTGCCAAACATGAAAGAGATGTTACCAGCTTCCCTTTAAGTTCGCGATTTGTCAATTCATACCATTACCCACAAGCTGCTTCCTCAACTTCCCCTTCTTTTTAGATATTATATCCTTATTTGGGCAGGTGCGTCACTCAGATCAACAGGTGCCATGATTCGCTGCTGAAAGGAATAGCTTGCAAGTCAGAAAGCAAGGCATCGTCATTGTGGTAAAGCGGCAAAAGCGAAGCATTTCTGACCGTGTCAAGATACTGTCGCCTCTACTGCGAATGTTTGATCTTGTTTTCGGCAGAAACCAGCTCTAAATTGTCTGGCTAACGAGACACAGAACATGCGAGAATAGATGTATGAAGCTTAATTAATGGCACAGTGTAGAGATCGTGACCTGCTTCTTTGGTTTTTAATGCATGGGTATAAATGATCGATTGCATTCGCATAGGGTTTGGCGAGATGTTTTAACACTAGGCGAATCTTCGAACCCTACTTCTCTGCAATCAGTCAAAAGAGTCTATCGGCGATGTCAAGTAATCCTAATACTACGTCAACTCTGGCCTATTTAGCTAATTAGCTAGTGCGTTTGGGGATATTTTGCGTGTTTGAGTTTGGTGTACTAGTTCCTAACTGTGTAACCTCATATTTAAATGCACAGGTAATTTTGTTTACGCAAAGTAAAAAATATGAAACTTAAGTTCCACGAGTGAGATCCGCTCACGAGATCGGCGCTACGAATATCGCAAATGATATCTAGTCACTAAATTTTAGAAGAAATGAGCCAAGGTCAGCACCCGCAGAGGCCAAAAAGTAAGACTTTAGAAATTCTAACAATGCCAAGTAAGAGATGCTTGATGGTATTGTATGAAGGCTTTTCGTGCTTTTAAAGGAGCAAGGAAACTGCCAAAGCAGAAACACGTGGCCCCAGACGCCCCAAGTGGAGGTTCCAGCGATGAGATGGACGACAAGAGAAGGTTAACCCAAGCACTTATGACCAACCCGGAAGACGAGATTAATTTCCTCGAAGAGATAAAAGTAAGTATGAGGTTTTTTTAATTATCACGTGTGTCTTAACTTTAGTGGCGATGTCTTTACCTATACCACCACGTATTTGCCTTAGAAGATGCTCAAGAACAATGACACCCGACTAACCTACATGTTCGGTGGGAATGTCATCAAGAACCCATTAGTACCTGATCGAGCGGCGCAGTTGGGATGCCTCATGGATTTGCTCTGTACGCGGCTGTGGTATAAAGCCATGCAAATTATATGCTCATCATGAGGAAGTTTGTATGCTAGTGCACCATTCTATTCGTCTAAAACAACTTTCCCATTCTGAGCAATCCTGCTAAATGCTTGTTTTATATTCTTGTAGGCGAGAAGAAAGGTGATGGTAAATACAAATGTACTAAGTGTGGCGAAGAGTATAACAACTTGGATGACATGCACCAACACCTCCTGCGCCACAGTAAATGCAGGTTCTACTTCTGCGTGCAATGTCTCGAGGGATGCAACACGTTTACGGACATGGTGCACCACAGGAAGATGACACATGGTGGTAAGGTTTGATTGCAGTCAGTGTTCATTGCTCTATTACTAATTACAATGAATAATACTTTGTACTTCTTGTAAAAGATGTATTTGAGTTGCCGCCATCAATTCAGGAAGTTGTGAGGAAACTGAAAAGACCCGAGTGCGAGGAGCCTCCTCAGTCCTCTATGTCCAAAGAGCTGGAAGGGAGTCCTCCTGAAAAAAAGTACAGGATAGAGTACCGCTGTAGTGTATGCGGATCCACTTTTGACCGGTTGGATGTGAGGTTATCACACACAGAACAGGAACACCCAAATGAACGCGACGTCATTGACCGCTTGCGTGTTCGCCTCATGCGTGCTGCACTCAATCCTAATGCAGATGAGGATGAGGATGCTCCGAATCCTACCAGCTAGACTTGAGAGAAAATGTATTCACGTGCTGGCACACATGTATATGTATAGTGCTCTTTGTGACTGCTTCTTTAACAGGAATTTCGCGCTTCTTCGATGCGATGATGCCTCTA